>JBAJNP010001178.1:0-67106 GCA_036877545.1 Yasuhikotakia modesta
AAATCCAGGACTAAACCAATGTATCATATTTACAGAGGAAAATAGGCACATATAAATATGGCTAGTGGTATGAGGTATAACTAAAATCTTTTACAAAGATTTGTAATGTAGCTACTTTAAATGAGATTTACAGTATCTCATAGAGAGAGAGAGAGAGAAATAACTGTTTGTGAACAGGCCTTTTAGTGCAGCAGAGAATGAAAAACAGTTTAAAGAAAGACAAAAAGAAAGAGAGTAACTGGATCTAGACATGTTACCTAACTAGTTACCTAGCTAGATAGCTTTCTATTTAGCATTGCATCTAGTTGGCCAAAATGACCAGTACTGGTTGTATATGCTAAAAATGTATTAAAAAGATTAAAACTCTGCATGATTCACAACTGAATGACTAATTTGTTCATTGCCTCACAAATACCTCAAGAATCTCTGATGTCTTCTGATGTTCAAATTAGCTTTTTGCTTTGAACCAAAAGTTGTGATTCATCTTAAAGGTGGTTTGTTTCCTTGGAACTTTATAATTGAAATGTTTAAAGCCTGTGGAGAAAATGACTCAGAAAACTTCTGGAGCTAAAACGGAGGGCGTCAATGTTGCGGTCTACTGTCCTGAGAAACAAAATGGCCATTCACAAACAAACAGCACAGTTGCGCGTGAAAAACATGACTTGTGGCAGTCCCTCCAGACCCGCAGGAATAGCTTGGTAATTAGCGACGGATGTTTATCTCAATTGTCAGGTTTTTTTTCTACAGATATAATGATGCACTTGGGGCGTGAGTTATAAATGACAGAAACGTCATTTGATGATTCTCCGGGTAACATTGATGCCTGTTATGATGTATGTATATGAGACAACTAAACAAGGAATAGTCTGGTGTCTGCAGCGTGCATACATGTCAATGAAAGATTAAGTGATGACAGAGACGATTATGGGTAATGGTCATGCTGCTAGTCAGCACTAACCACACCATATACGTGTGTGTGTGTGTGTGTGTGTATGTGTATATATAAATATACGTATTTATGTATACAGTAACTGTATGTGTATATGCAGTTCTGTTTGACTCAATATCTAGATCAATATTATTCATATTTTTATCATTGATAAAATTGTATAATTATCATTGATAAAAAAACAGTTCAATCTAATCTAACTGATAAGTACAAAATAATGCAGAACGTTGTGTCATTATCTGCAGGAAAAGCTGGAGTCAAACATTTGCACTTGAGTTTTAGTCAGGTAAGATCATAAAACGACACACGAGTGATACAGATAGTGTCCTTTTGTCCTACAAAGCTTTTGGACCGAATCCACATTAAACTCGGAGCTCAGAAAAGCTGCTTTATGGGAATCCGAGAGGAACCCCTTTGAGCGCTAAAGAAAGACAGGGCTGGAAAAAGCAGCACAACAACCCGGCGCTGTTTGCCCCTGATATAAAGCCTCATCGATCCCTGTGTGCTGTAATTTGGCAGTGAAGGTTTGTCCTCTGCTTTGCTGGAGTTATGGATGAGCTTTGCGAATAGAGCCTCCAATGTGTCTGCAGGGAGTCGGGAGGCCGGCCGCGCCCTTCAAAAGAGCCGCGAGGGGTGAGGCTGGAGTCCCGTATGCCACAATTAAAGTCAGGCTTAACTCAAGCTTAACTCAGTCAAATAGAGACAAAATACGTCAAATGAGCTTAAAAAGCTGGGAATAGTCCTTTAATAGACATGGCAAAACTAAGGACTAACATTAACTGACTAATTAATATTAACCAAACAAATAATGATGAAAGAAGTGAAACATAAGACAAAAAAGTCCCTCAACAATTAAACTAAACTCAAGCTCAGCTCATGTTAGCCAAGCAAACAAGGATAAATACGAAAAATAAATCTGAAAAAAATAAATCAGAAATTCTGTTTCACACACAAGACAAACAATTTGTAGAAGGGGTCATACAAACAACAGCAGGTCATTATTGCGTCCCTTTGTTGTTGTCAGCTGGCTTCTCAAAAGGTGGAGAAATGCTTTCTCCAACCCTCATGCAGGCGGTTCTCATCGTCTTCAGGTGTCTTGACAGAAGAACCTTGAACGTGGGTTGACTGGGTGACTCAGCTTTCGTCTGACAATGACATACGTCTGAAGGAGCTGCCGGCGCTTAGAACGGTTTCACTTCACCACAAACAAGATGACTGACATGCAAGAGTGTGTTTGTATGGAGCACAGATCGCACATACTGTATTCACTATTTTAGTTACAGAAGAAAAGTCAGTTTGGGTTTAAACTTGGGTTCTTAGGAACACATATGCTATGCTGTAGTTTGTACACTATGAATTCTTGTATTAAAAAACCAAGAATTAAAAATATTGATAGCTAAGAATTAAAAGTGTGTGACTGACAGTTGTCTTCTAAACAAATATTAAACAAATGATCAACATCAGATTTAATGTGACTGAGCTTGTTGCAAAGAATTCTGGGATTGCTTCCTCTGATAGAAATGCAATGCAATCCATTTGGTCTATACTAGTATCTTGAATGGCAGTATAATATCACATGATGAGAAGGCCTAAGACACCTTAAAAGTCTGCCTAGGTAGGCAGCTTACTAAGAAAAGATCAGGTGCTCTCCAAAAAATTGAACATATCTGCCACAAACATGCCTGGAAGATAAATGTGTAGAGTAATGCATGTCCGGACGCCGGCTAGTGCTGTTCCTGATGAATCTCTGGCTAACATACCCTGACAGAAAAACAGATGACCTGAGACTCTTGGGTGACTTTATCAGCCCTCAGTGTCTGTTATGGACCACAAATTTCCATCAGTCACCTACAGACCCTCAAACCAGGTCGGATATTTACAGCCGTAGCTAAACGCAACACACATCATACACCTGACACCTCTCTCGCTCACCCTCTCTCTCTAATAGGGGCGAGCATTACTGCATATTTCAAAACCACATTCATAGTAGGCTGTCTGAATGTCTAATAGTTGGAAAACTATTAATAAGGAAGCTGTATAATGAGTAGTAAAAAGTTAGTTGCCCTATAGCCTAGCTAGTATAATGTGATTTTAGTAATGCAAGGTCACAGGTTTGAGACCCTGAGAGTATACGACCTAAAATGTATATATATATATATATATATACACACACACACACACACACACATATATATATAGATATATATTTTTTTCATTTATATATATGTGTGTTTATACATATATATGCTATATATATATTGTGTATTATATATTGAACTGTTTATTGGACAATGACTTGACCCATCATCCCTGCTCTCTATTCAGCTCTCCGACTCAATTTTTCCACACCTTATCGTTCCCCTAAATATCTCAAAAAGACTTCTCTTTTATTCTCTGAAAATCCAAATCCTTCTCTCCTGGGATGGAGAGAACGGACAGCCTCTGCAGACACGGAGAGAGAGAGGCAGAAAGAGAGGGGCTGTATTCAGCATGATTTTCAATAGGATTACAGCAGTGATTTTGTCTGGCTCCTCTTGGCAGCCGTATGGAGGTCTTTTCACTGCTTCTTGTGTGGAATTGAATTGGACCTTGAGACCTGTTACTGGCAGGTGCTATAATCTGGTTAACTGATGCTGTGCAACACTTACACCTATAGCTGTATAAGAAACCTCAAATACATGTTCTGGTAAGTTTGTAAAGAAAATGTTTTGTGGACATTTTTAGGGTTGAATTACAGTTGAATTGCCTTCATAGAATTGTGTATCTGTGCATTCTCTACACTACAGCATCCTCCACAAAATTTTCATGTACATAAACCTGGTTCTAATCTTAATATTTTAATAAAATGCAAGTGTACAAAATGGTTTATATAGGCAAGGTAGGTGGTAGTTAATCCTAAAACATGTTGTTGTTCTGTTTAAAGTCCTAGTAATCTGCCTATAAGGTTGCATGTTAAGAAATCTTTGTTCCTACAGAGTAAGCAATCCCAGAATGCATTAAGCCCAGGAAAAAAATTGGCTGGAAAAATGTTGTTTACCAAACAACATGTCCTTGATATAATGGTAAAAAAATTGCTAAATTTTGAAAAGAATATTTTTTTATTGATTTTATTTGATGTTTGTGCACAACGTGTTGTTTTACGCTTTAGCCATTAGCATAGCAACTTAATTTAAAACCATTTAAACTCTCTTGAAATCAATTGCAATTGCAAGTCTGATTTTGGTATTTGGTAGATTTACATAGCTTAAATCTAAATGCACAGCCATGTTGAAACAACTGTATAAGGACTTTAAAAATGGTCCATTTGAGACCGTAAACCAATTACAATCATATCAAACAAACACTGTATTTATAGACTGTTCAAATGTGATTAGTATCTACACTAGGATCTACTGCAGTATGAACGCTGTGGTCCTGAGCGACTCATAAAGTACCGGTTCCTCTGTGGGCTACAGTTAAAGCTCGACTAACATGGCAGAGACAAATGCATCTCATTACATTCAGACCCGGCCTCATAAGCCCATCTGAACCGAGACCTGACTCTGAGGTGGATAGGCAATCGTTTGAGGCCGGATCCAAACCTGCTATCAATCAAATCAGATCAACGGAAAGGTGCATGGTTGCCAGGGCAAAACACCATGGTGATTTGACTTTTTTAGATATATAACAGACTTTTCTAGATATATAACACACTGTTAAACCATCAATTAACATAAAAGGATAGAATTATTCATTGTATAGATAAGGTGTGAAAGCTAGCGCAGATGCTAAAATGCCCTGTGGACTTATATATAAGTTTGATTTGTCCACTGACAGTTTCCAACAGTATGTATCACAAAAAGCTTCTATCATTGTTCTTTTGAAAAATCACAAATGGCATCACCACATTGTGATTTTCAGCGCAATTGATGAATTTATGCATTGTGTTTGATCACACTGGAGCGGAATTAACATTTTGAACATTTTGAAAACGCCTTTGTCACCTTCTCCTGTGTTCTAAATAGACACAATTTGATTGCATTTTCACACCTGTATCATTTGAGGAAATCACAGCTTGACTGGGAAATGATGTGCTATGCAAATATCTTTTGTCCCATATGCCACGTGTCTCCATGGTAACAGAGCGCTTTAACTTTTAATAAAACTTTATTAGTGACAAGATTGTTAGCCGTAGTGATAAAGACACCAAAACTGATGAACAGATTAGTTTGGGTTAGTTATGATGTTTTTCTTGGCATAGTTTTTAAAAATATAATTTCTATATTTATGATAGATCATAAATTTCATGCATTTTCAAGGTCTTAAAAAAATTGGATATACAAAAAAGGTATTTATTAAAAAGTACAAAAAATAAATTATGTATGTATGGTGAAAACAAAGTTTTAATGTGACCTTCCCATAACATAATTTGTTTGGTTTAATAAAAAAACGGGCGTAATCAACACTAAGGCAGAAAAGACTCTTTCTTCTTTTCCTCAAAGATGTTGGATAATGGATGAGTCCTGAGTGACAGATCATCACGTCAAATTATTCAGAAGGGCAGAGGACACAGCGACCAGGCTTATGCGCGCACACACACACGTACACACACACAGGTACAAGCGCTGATATTTCTCCTAAAATGTCAGTAGACTGCTTTTGATCTCGTGTGTGTCTGAGATGACAAGGAACCAAAAGGTTTGTGATTCTTTCACGCTCGTCTTGACCCAAACAAGGTGACGGATAAGTAAAGGTTGAAGGTGAGAGGAGAAAAACAACAAGTGTGGAACTGAGACCTGAGATTTGTGCTTTTATGTCCACTGTCATCATTCAGTGTTGTTCACACACACACACACTTATCTGTCTGTTATCTGCCTTTAAATGCATGTGGCATTCACATATATGTGCATGTAAAACTATTAACTGTAATTATTTTGTGTAATTGTAATTATATCAAAATTTGAATATGGTTTATGAATGGGTTTTCTGGGTTGTAATAATTTGCATATTAATTTTAAAGCTTTTTATAGTATAAGAAAAGAAAAGGATTAGTCGCTTTCAGATGAAAGGTGCTACAATTTGCATCATGGAGCTCGGTGACGTCTAATCAACACGTCACGTCTAATAATGTAGCTACATTGTTAAACGATGGAACTGACAGAAAGTGTTTTATCTGTGAGTATGAGTAACAAAAGAGAGTATAAGACATACAGAAGTTTAAACAGACAGACACACAGATGCATACACAGAGAGATACACAGACAGAAAAATGCATAAACAGAGAGACACACAGACAGACAGACAGATGCATAAACAGAGACACACAGACAGACACACAGACAAACAGATGCATAAACAGAGAGACAGACAGACAGATACACAGATGCATAAACAGAGAGACAGATGCACACAGATGATAGATACAAAAAGACAAGCAGGCAGAGACAGAGAGACAGACAGGCAGGCAAACAGACAGATAATGTGTTCTATGTGAGCAGTCTGGTGTGATACAGTGAAGCAGACTCAGGTTGTGCTCAGACACACTCCACTGGGCTTGTTCTCTGAAGTCTGATGACCAGCAGATCACAGACCAGCCACAGGCTCATGCACCAATCACAGCTGACCACAGTCATGCATGTTCTCACTACATGCCAGCGATAAAAACCCTTTACAGGCTTTTAAACAGCCTGGGTCTGCGAGTTTCATCACAACGTTAAGCGACTGCGGTACTGCAGTAAGTGTGACCTTTGATAAGACACAATTCTGAGAAGATGGAAATAACAGATGTGGGGGAATATGTGGCTGTCACAGCCAGCTGACAAACACTGTGATCAGAGCGATGCGCTGACAGCTCTGGCAATTTCCTGGTTCTTGCAAATGAAGGGGTGATGAAAGTTGTCCATTAGGCTGTCCAAAACCTCTCCCTCTCTCTCTTATTCTAGGAATACCTCTCTCGCTCACGCTTGTCCCCACTTTAACTGTAATTCTATATCGTTCAGGATTTTTCACGTGTCTGCATTACGCATCTGATCACCCATGATTCAGCCTGTGTTACTCTTTCTCCTTGGAAAACATTATACAGTACGGAATAAAAACACGGAATGAGTTCTTAGGAAGTTCGGAAAAAAAATACATTCTTATCATTTGTGATGATTTGTGGATTAACGGTAGAAACATGTTTGTACCAAAAACATAAATAATCTCTTTAAATTTTATTTAAAAACAGTAATAATGAATTCAACATTGAATTGAATGTTGAATGGCTTTTGTTCTGTAAAAATTAAACATTGTTCTCCATAAAACATGCACGTACTCAACATGTTCTACCAAGATACAGTATCTTGCTTTGCTTTTGGAAAATCGCAATGATACTAGAGGGTATTTGCTAAGGTGTTTGCTACATGTTAAGCATTTTGTGTGGTTATGTGTTGCTAGGTGGTTAAATGAATTGTTCTGCCCACTAAATATGGCTCAGGTCCATACTGTTCGAAGAAAGTATAGAATTTATTTGCACGTTTTATTGTCTTGCCAGATAAAAAAAGGACGTAGTAAGATTGCTTAAAAATAATAACACACATATCCCCAAAATTGAAGTATCACACAAATTGAAGTATCATTTACGTCTATTATAACAGTGCAGAATGTTTTCCCTAACTACTGCTTATAATCCCATAAAAATAGTTCAAGCGCTAATTGCTTTATGTTTCTAAATCACGCTCTGCTTTCAGAAGGCTTACTAACATCATATATTCATACTGCTTATGTTCTTATAAGTTTGCTTGAGAAAGCAGTTGTTCCTATGCCAGCCTAGAGATTTAAAGGACTCAGACTGCTAATGCAACGGCATATGGTCCAGTTTTGCTTTAAATGCTGCGGAGGTTTACAGCAGCATGTTATTGTAACTCTGTAAGCTTATTCAGTGACACACTCAAAGCTCTGCTGTGGATCTTTTACATTGTTTTGATAAGCCAGGAATGTTTTGCTTCTCATTTGAGGACGCCTGAGGACAGTCGGATGTCACATTTAAGATAAACCTGTCAAACTGCTAAGTCTGTTTAAATACTGTACTTTGTGGTTAAAGTATGTGATTGACGTGAGCTTTAAAGCGGTGAACCGATAGATCGGTTTCAAAACCTGGTGTTCCATCTAGCTATCAACTGCAAACAAAGACGGCTGCCGTCAGTTTGACACGCTACCTCAAAAATGACTGATCTGAAACTCTGTACATAAACGGCACTAATAGTACAAAGAGGCACTGGATGTATAATTTAGTTTGTCATAATAATACTTTTGTCAGCAAAATACTTTAAGTATTAACTCACTTTAAGTATGTCAAATATGTAAAAATATAAATGTAATAATATAAATATGTAAATAAATATTTTATATTAAAATATTTGTACTGCAATGCATTCTGGGATATGTTGCCATTGAACTTGCCCACATGTATTTTAAAAGGCAGCACGCTTATGATACATTAAACTGCTCACTCTAGGCTGCGTTTTGGAACAGATGCTGTGTGTGTGTGTGTGTGTGTGTGTGTGTGCGTGTGTGTGTGTGGCCAGACTGTGAGTTCATAAGCTCCTCATTATCATTTCGTGCCTTCACTTCACACACGCAGAACTCTTGACAATATCCAATATCCCGCTAGACAACAGATACACTGAGTGCACAGATCAAAATCCTGTCCCTCTTCGGTCACCTCCCACCATTCAGATGAAAACCCTTCGAAATCAGAGGCCGCCAAATGACCACAGTGACCCGCCGGCGATGGCTGTACATGAGCTGCTGTAATGAGCACAGAAAGTCCATCTGCAAACACGGCTCTGGAGAAACGACATCCCCTTTCCTTTCAACCTTTGGGAACCTGATCAGATGAATTAAAATGCAAACTTGGCTTGGCGAGAGCTATATGCCTTTGCCTGAAGCATAGCGTTAATGCTTTGACATAAACAAAGCAGGAAGTAGAGGGTGGACAGAGAAAAATATACAGTGCTGGAGGATAATGTGGAGAGTTTGGTGGCAGATAGCAACAGAACTAGCTACATCTCTCTCTCTCTAATGACCTGTTCTGTATTCTAGGGTTGTGTGAGGTGACTTTTCAAGCTGACATTCAAAAAAGTCATTTACTTATACAATAAAGTCAAGTATCGGATTGCTTGACTGAAATTCGTTCTTTATGGTCCGTTCAACATGTTGTAACTGAGAGATTTGTGGTATGATTGACATATTGTTGCATGTGGTAACATGTTCATTTAAACAAAGCACAGTTAAACTATAAGGGTTCACATTCACACTCAAGAGAGGAGAGAATATTTCTACTTTATACAACTTGTTGTGGTCAAGTGTAAGGCAGTCATTTAACTATTACAGAACAAACAATCCCAGAATGCAGTGCGACGTTCTCCATTTAAAAATACATTCAAGATAGTGGATGGAAAATAGGCAATAAATTTCATTTTCCAATAAATTTCATTTTCAACGTATTTTTAGGGCAAACATCCAACAATTCTGCTGGACTTTATACAGATTTTTTATAATACTTTATAAACTGACTTTTACAAAAATGTATAATTTTATGATAATTTTCAGGCAAAGGCATATGAACATTCCTGTAGCTCAGTTGGTAGAGCATTGCGTTAGCAGTGCAAAGGTTGTGGGCTTGATCCCAGAAAATGCAAGTACTAAAAATTAAAAGTACACCTTGAATTCACTATAAGTCACTTTGGATAAAAGCTGGTAACTGGTAGCAAAAAAGCACAACTTTAGCAGACTTTTGTGTGTATGGATTCTGTGTCCTGTTTCAGAATGTGTTTAAGTAGTGTCTTACAGGACAGCTGCCTAGGTAGGCAGTAGACAGCAAGTCATATTATTGGGTTTTGGAACAAAGCCTTAAAGACAGGCCTGGTATTTAGAAAGAGAGTTGTAACCTGCAAAGCCCTGTCAGAGGAACACACACACACAGCTGTGCTGAAGTGTCTGAATCGGATAAACACGCTATATTTGGAGAAACAACGTAATGTTCTCCAGGGGATTGAGACGAACGCAAGCATCCAGCAAAGAGAAGTGGGGAGAAAGGAGAGGGGGCGGGGCTGCTAGAGGGGGCAGGCCAAGAGACACTAGACTTTTCTCCTTTGCAGTCTTGTCATAAGAGGAAGCAAAGGGTTTGTCGCCCGTCTACCTGGTCTGCATGTAATCCTTCTAACGTAGCGTGGGCCTGCCCAGTCACCTGCAAACTTCAACCCGACTGCGCTGTGAGGATCATGTGATGTGATCGGCCCACGTTTAAAACCTCATCTGCACTGACAAATCCCCCATTAACATGCAGGGGATGTAAAAGCGTTCATGTTTAATTAATTCATTGATTAATTAGCTTGTTTATCCATTCGGCCATTTATCAAAATGCTTTGAATAGAACAGAAAGCTGGAGACCTTCAAGGTTGCAGAAGCTGGCCTGAAACAAACGGTTCCTTCATGCGTTTCTGTACCTGCAAAGGTGACACTATCGTTTTGGAAATTAAGTTTGTATAGTTGAAACTGTGAGGAAACTGTGAGGAAACCTATGCGGTTGCTAAGGTGTTCTAGGAAGTTTCTTGGTGGTAAGTCAAATCTCTATGATATTGTGGTAGCTAGATGCAAGTCTATGTAATGTTTTCAACTTGTATTGTTGAACAAGTTGACCATACACACAAACTCCTCCCCTTAATATTTACATGTGTGGCATTTTCATTTTGGCAGATGCTGTAATCCAAAGCAACTTATAGTGAAGTCAATGTACACGTTTATTTTTTGTTGCTTATCAATACTTGTATTCCCTGGGATCGAACCCACAACCTTTGTGCTGCTAACACGATGCTCTACCAGTTGAGCTACAGGAAGGCTTATCGTTCTACATTATTTAAGGTAGCTATTATTTATACGCTAACCTTAAAAATATAAGCAATGTTAACAATGAAGTTTACATTATGAGAAGGGCATTGCTGTTGTATTATGGGAAATGGGCAACCAATTGTACACACCTTCCTCCTGTCTTTGACCTTACCTGCTGTCATTCTCTCTCTCTCTCTCTTTCTGTTCTACAATGTCAATCACGCACACAAATACTAACTCACTTCTTTTTATAGACACAAACCGATCCAGAAAGTTGTCGCGTTAAAAGGCTTAAGAGTCCATCTGCAGCCATGTAAGAGCACATAAGCCTTTCAAACACACGTATATAATCACACTCATCTTTCTTTCTCCTCCTCAGTGCGGAGTCTAGTACACGGAGGCCCCTGAGTCTGTTGCCTTAATGAAGACGAATGCAAGGAATCAATTTGCACCTTCCAACTCCATCTGGCAGCTCAGCGCTCCACCATCAATTAACACACCAGCTGGGGAACACACACACTTGCACACACACAACACACTCGCACACACACACACATACAACACACACTCGCACACACACACATACAACACACACTCGCACACACATACAACACACTCGCACACACAACACACACACATACAACACACACTCGCACACACACACATACAACACACACTCGCACACACATACAACACACTCGCGCACACAACACACACTCGCACACACACATACAACACACTCGCGCGCACACAACACACACTCGCACACACACATACAACACACTGACGCACACACACTCGCCCACATCTCCTGTCTGCTCTTTGACGCTTGCTTCAGAACTTCCAGAACCGACCTGAACCCGCACGACCCGGAGGCCCCCGAGATGTTGCAATGCATTATGGGATATGTAGGTGATATGAAAGAACTTCAATGCTAAAGGTGAACTGCAGGGCTCTAAAGAACAGTGAGCTGTGATTGTTCTGTTTGTCTGGTTCGGGCCAAAAGCTAAACAGGCGGTTTCAATGCACAAGCTCGGCCAAAGCACGCGGCGATCCAAACAAACAGGCGTCACGGGGTATGTAAATGGTTCAGGCAGTAAACAATTCTTTTAACATGGACAGTTTAAGAGCAGCACTGGTGCTCAGTTACTGACTGATTTAAGTCAAACGCGGACAGAAAACTTTTTTCTATGTCTGAGGGTTTTAAAGACAAACCCAACATGCGGGACCGAAATGCTATCAGACACCGATCTACAGACAAACCGACAGCAGACATTCAAAGCTTGCTGGACGCAGTAACAGGAGTGTGAAATATCACAACAGAGTCGATGCCTGCAGAGAGATTAAAGGAGAGATACAGACACATTTAAAGTCCTCGTATCAACTTCTGTCGCAGCACAGAGGAACCAGAGATTCTTATATAGGCCATGAGAGGTTTTCTGAACATATGCTCTCATTCACTGCCTCTCTTATGTACCAATTTAAAATGCTCCGGCACAGTTATATCACACAGGTAATTATAGCGTATCCTAGCAACACGTGTCCAGTGAACTTAAAGCTGCACAGATGAACCGAACAACTTGAAGATTCTGTTTCGGGTATCTGGCTTGGAATTCGCAAACATCTGTGTAGCTTTCCTTGGGTGAAAATTCATAAAAGCATGTCTATGATGCTCTGAGAAGCAGAAATTGCATTCAGCATCGTTGTTAGATCAATACATTTCTTTGTGAGGCAAAACATGACTTGACAAAACTGAACTAAACAACCCATTCAAATGAAAATCACATATCAAAGTCCAGTTTAATAAACAATTCGAATTGTAACAAAATGTCACTTTAACCCCTGAGGACAAGATTGGATGCCAACACTTCACATACAAACCACAATAACAGTGGCAACCCCAAAATGAATTATTAATGAAAAGATATGTTTTGAACGATTGCCACGTGACATAACTTGAAAATAAACCCAACAGCAACAACAGCAACAGCATAAATAAAAGTGCAAATAATAAAACAGTGAACAACACTACCCAGTAATCTGCATAATTTATTTAAATCGCTGTATGTTACGGGGAACTAGAGGGCCGCATCTCAGAAATGCTCGCGTTTAACAGAAACAGAAGTGAGAAAAACTCGTACTTTGTGGCTATTTGAGTGTTTGAGTGTTTACTGTTTAATGTTTAAAGCACATTGGGTGGCAGAAACACTGTTTGTTAAGGTTTGTTATGTTTTACGCTGTGGATGAGATGCAGAAATGTCACTGAGGAAAATATGAGCAATTAATCTGCAATGATGGCTTCATGTTCATCTATAGTTACTGTTTTCAGTTTTCGAAAACATATTAGTACTTATATATACTGTATATGAAATATTGGGTTGCTTGGCCCCATGTAATTATTTTTTATTTGAATAAAATAAGTTTCATTTATCTTCAGTTAAACTTTCTTGAATTGTAATACAGTATTAATCCTAATAGGGGATTTTCATTCGATTTATGGTACTGAGATACAGTAATTTTTACTGTAATACAGACAAACAAATACTGTGATAATATGATTTTTTTGGTACATTAACACAATGTGTGATATCTAAATACTATTCAATTGAAATTTGGGAGCGTTTAATAGTAACACCACAGTTTTGGCAGCTTAAATGAGTTGGATATGCAGGTTTTATAAAGTTACAGTATAGTACAGTACTGTCATGAAAATATACAGTACATACAGTAGTTTAACCAGCAAGATTTTCTTGGGCAACCATCAACACGTTCCCATCTCTGGGTGAACAGTATTGCACTGCAATACATGCTATTGTATTTTCCTACACAAGGTCCCACCAGTATTTGTCAATTCTTCATTTGTTTTCGGCCTGGAACAACAAAACTGCTTAACTAAGAATTCCATTGTCTTTTGTGAGAAACAGCCAATAAATCTTTCGAATCTTTTGCAGCACGGCTAAATTAATGAATCTGCGAATTCCACGCTGTGTGTTTTGTTGATTCGGGCAAGAGACTGACGAATCAGATTCATTTCAGGCCCTGTGATACAGTAACAGAAGTGACTCAAGCCAACATTATAATTGAGCACAAGATCTGTAGATCATCGCATTCACACGATTGCATCATTCGCTGAATGCGGGCAGGTGTGTGTTGGGTCGGTGAGGGTGTGTGTGTGTGTGCACACAGGTGGCTCATGCAGGTGTGTTGGGCTGAATGTGTGAGCAGTAGTGTGTTTGAATGATCAGTTGTACTGTCTGGACTGATCCAAACGCTGGATTTGAACATCTGACAGGAGTGGGATTGTGTTTCTCTACAGGCCATGGGAAGTGTGTGAAATATAATCTGAGGGGCCGGCAATTCAAACCTTCAGGATGGTGAGCCAGCACACACTCTGTGCACACATACACACTTTCTCCAAGTTCCAACATGTCTGTCAAAATAACAACTGGCATATATTTTTTATATGTATATATTATATATTTTTCCTTAACTGTGGACTATATTTCTATAAAACCCCTTACTGGTTAAATATTTCACACATAATTTTGTTTCATGTCACAGTGCGAGTTTCAAACTTTCCTAATCAGTGTTTTTGTCTTGTTTAACACTAAAACAAAAAATCTGCATGCGCTTGCTAATTTTGAGTGGGTGTATATTTTTCTGGTTTTATGCATAAATCTAACAAAAGAAAGTGCTTATATTAGTTACTAATAAAATTATTTGATATTTATTAGTGGAAAACAAGTTGTTTTTCTAAATTTATAAAGTTTTTCTATATATATATATATATATATATATACAGTAAACACATACTGCTCTTACACACACACTCTTATACACAATCAACCACAAAGCCATGTGAAACTACCTGTGTGTGTGTGTGTGTGTGTGTGTGTGTGTGTGTGTGTNTCAACCACAAAGCCATGTAAAACTACCTGTGTGTGTGTGTGTGTGTGTGTGTGTGCATGTGTGTGTGTGCATGTGTGTGTGTGTGTGTGTGTGTAGAGGCATGTGTGTGTGTGCCAGACTTAGCTTTGAGAAAGATGTAAAGGCTAATGTAACAAGGTGACGACCCCAGTCGCGACCCCAGCCACTGCGACATCATTACATAACATCTCTTATCCTCCGCACTGCAAATGATTGTGATTGTTTCTGCTTCGCTGCTTCTGAATAAAGCAACAGGTGCCGCTGTGTGCTGACAGCAGAAGCAGTTAGCATAATATACTAAAACGTTCCAGCTAAACACTGTCCTCTAACGTTACAATAAGCGTTCAATTGGAGAAGCAATCTGTAGAGGCAGGTGGTTCCATATCCCTTACCTTGAAACGATTCTTTTATTTAGCAAGTGCTTCGCTGCTATCAGACGTTGGGAAAATGTTTCGCTTCAGTGTTTAGCTTACCAAACAGCTCGCTGTTATGTTTGCAGATTTCAGCGCTAATTGCTTTGTAAATTATGAAAGTGTCTAGCTTTCCTTGGCACCAGTTTGCTGTTGTTTTTGCTAATGAGTTTTACCTGAACTGGATGCTAAACATACAACCTCAAATAAAGTACAAAGTTGGAATATATAGAGAATGCTATATAATTGCTATATAGTGCAATATGAGAAGCTAAAAGTAACACGTTATTGTAACGTTCTGCAAGTTAACATTAAACCATTAGTTATCAAAACTACGTTATTAATTTTGCAGACAATTGTTAAATAAATAAACAATTGTTTATAGCTTGCTAATGGTACGGTAAACGCTTCAACAACTTAAACATTTAGCACAACATACAACTTTTAATGTTTATAAATATTGACATCGAAAATAACCGAGTTAGATTTACCATTTAAATTTAGTTTTGAAGCATTTTAAGCGTTAGCTCATGTTCTGTATTGAACTAGCTAATGTTGACCTATTGTAAGGTATTATTTATATATATTATATATATATATTAGATATTCATAAATTCAAATATTACATTTGAATTTTATTTATTCATAAACCTAAATAAACAACTTGAAAATTGAAGATTTGAAGTTCCTAATGCCCTGCCCTAGTCTTGCATACATGCTGGCCTGCCTTGTTCATTTCTACATACATTTGTACCATCAGACTTTACTGCAGTCCTTCTCTCTGTATTCAAGTGTGTGACTACAGCAGAGCTGCATCTCTGCTGCCCCTCTCAGGCAAGAACATGTGACTACATGCACCGCTACTTCTGAATCCTCATCTCTCTCCCCTCATTCACCTCTCCATCTGTTTTCCATTCGCCCTCTCCAGCGCAGCCGGGTGTTCGGCGGCGCATTTTGGGCTGTTCTTTTTCTTGATAAACCGACGTGAGCCTGAGGCCTCGCCCCCCCGCTGTTCAATCTCAGACTGAGAGCGTCAAATCTTCTGACTGCGGCGAGACAGGGAAGAGAGAAAAGGTAAGAGAAAGGAGAAAGATAGAGAGAGCTTAAGAATGAAAAACAATTTGAAGAGGCGAGAGAGACAGAAAGGGAGATGAGGGGACGTGCTGATAGTTTTTACCCACCCCCATGTCAACTCTTAGCAGAATCCCGGGCAATGACCTCTGCACACAAATAAACAACTAGAGTTATTCTGTGCCACATTTACAATGACTCCTTTCTCTTACTTTGTCTCTTTACTCAAACTGAGAGATTGTTCTGCAAAGCACCAGTCAGTTTTACTGCAGGTCTGATGAGTTGTGTTTGCTAACCCAAGAGTCACTATTATTATTGCTTATAGGTTTAAGATTTCAGAAACTAGACTAACTAACTCTAAATGTTACATTAAATGTTACAACAAGCCTTTTTTTATCTGGTGGATAATCAGTTTTAAGCTATTAGGTACGCGCCATACTAGAAACATGACAACTGCATAAAAATGTGTTAAAAACACACATGATGACATGATCTCTGATGGTATAAGTTTGTCTGAACATTTAGAAGCTAAGAAACTAAGGCACACAGTCGCACAGCCTGAGTTTAGCTCTGGTTTCATCTAATATTAAAGGCTGGTTTGATGCTCGTTTATGCTTTTGCAGTGATGGCTTTTTAAAATCTGCTGCTCCTCAGCAGATCTGAGGAGTCAAATCTGAGGAGTTTCTTTTTACTTTCAGTTTGTTATGCCATGCATTAACATGCTTATTTTGAAGCTTTGGGACATGCAACATTAAAACTAACATCTAGTATTGCGATTGCAACTTTAGACCCAGGGCATCAACGTTGATGCATGCATGCACCCAAAAATATAGTGTAAAATGCATATTCAAGGCCACGTATACAGAGTGTAAATATATACAGTACATACTGTATATAAATATATAGTACATACATACCCAACAAATGCCCTGATCTGCAAAAACTGTACAGTTACTAACAACATGTCACACAGAGTTTAGAGTTTCGATTATTAACCTCATTTCCTATAAGCTGGTGTGTGATCAGATACATTATCTTTAATATGAAAAACATCACATCAGCGATTAGCGGCTCGGTGCTAATGATAAGAAGCAAGGCTGTGGTGTATTACTCACTCAGCTGTGGCTGGGTTTGTTTACTAAGGTTGTGCTCCAATTTGTCAGCATTATGTTGATCATTTTTCTTTGTTAGGGGGCCGTGAGGCACAAACAGAAAGAGATCTGACACAAAGAGAGAGATGTGACAGTAAGTGGACGAAAGAGAGAGAGTGAGAGAGAGAGAGAGAGAGAGAGAAAGAAAGAGAAAGTGTGTGTGTGTGTGTAACTAATTATTTGCACCTATGGTATTTTTACCTGTGGTGAAATCATTATATAATGCACAATGCAGCTAACTAGCTAACCTAGTTAAGTTGCCCGTTTCAGCTACACGCTACACTTATCTGCTACACGTGTCACGGGTGGGTCAAATCGGTGTCTGATGCAGATCTGAGGTGCGTTGAGGAGCCGATGTGATTCATGTCAAAAGGCACTTGTGTAGCTTCTGCTGTCTCTGCAGTACCGTCCCAGCTTACAGTCACCGCTTAACACGTCACACGGGTGCCTGATCCGCCTGACTCAGGGATGAGCGAGCGTGTGTTTGTAAAGTTACTGTACTTGTGTGTTATGAGCGGGCTGGCGTGTCGCGTCGCCTTCCATTATCTGGATTACATAAGAAGGTCAGTGCTTACAAGTGCGGATGCATTTCTGATTAATCAGCCATGTGTGTGTGTGTGTGTGTGTGTGTGTGTGTGAGTGCCATGGGACAGCTGCATGGACATTCCCAAACCTCTTAACCAGATGTGCAACCCTCTTGCACTCATGTGTACAATCACACACACACACACTCCTAATAAAGTTCTCAGATCTGTTCCCAAAAAACCCCAGGCAAAGCTACAAAAAATCCATCCCAGCATTCCCAGCGGTGTTACGCTGGCCTTCAGAGATTATCCTCCCAGTAAACACACATACTGACAATCTGAGTTGAAACAGGGTAAATATTCACCCAGTCATATGTGTAAAATACTGAAACATCTGTTTGTTTGTTGATATTATTAACCTTCTGAGACAAACAACATATGTGTGTGTGTGTGTGTATGTGTGTGTGTGTGTGAGATGCTGCTTGAATTGTTTCCATATCCCCAGGCTCACTCTGCAGGGAGTGATTTAGCTACATACCTCAAAAGCCCTCTTCCTCACTCACTCTCTCTCTCTCTCTCTCGCTACATTTTTCTCTCTTTTCCCTTCAGTAACCCAGTGTGATGTGTATCCATGTCATTTCTGTCAGCTCGCTGGACTGAGGATGGAAACTGCAAAAAGCATTTCAAATTATTTTTGGTCTGTTGTTTGAGTTCCTCTTGGTCAATCATTCTTGCAGCTGAACATTTTTCATGGTTAAAACAAAAAAAACCTTTTTTAGGTCGATTCTGCTAACCTGCAACCTCCAACAACCGATTGAGGGACTGCTTGGGAAAACCTATTTGTATACAAATGCAGCATTTTGTATGTTGTATATATTTGAATGCAGTATTTTTCTATAATTGTGTTTGGTGGTGTTAGTGGTGCAGAAATTTCACACATTCACAATGTGATTGTAAGCAGTGTTTGTTGGAGAAATGCAAGAATACAAGAAAGATAATCTCAAAATACACTTTTAACTACCAAAACTGAGGAAGCCAGACAGTAACCAAAGATTAACCAAAGAAGTACATTAACCAAACAAGGTTACATTAACCAAACATTAACCAAAGAAAGACTAACAAAGAACTAAAGAAAACTAGGGAGGTATATACAGTGTATACAGATAAACTAAACTATCTACCTATACCTATAGCAATGGGGAGGGGCTATTAAAAACTAATTAACTATAATTAACAGAATCACTATATTTAGAGGAACACAAGGGAACCAAAAAATGTAAACACTGCTGTTTGTTTGAGCATCACAACCAGCCTAACAGTGTTAAACAAACATCAACTCAACCGATGACAGAAACAGCCGTTATATTACCTATATTCTGTTTGATAAAGCTAATGGTGTAAGAACTGTGTGCCACGTTGAGCAAAAATATTAGGCTGTGTGTCTTTGGAAATGTTTATATTGAACAACCGTAGCTTTTGAGTTCGGTTACATTCGTTTAAATGACTGCAGGCCTGATAAAGGAAAGTTTGTATCTGCTGTTCTGCTTGAGATAAATTGTCTTTCATTCTCTGTCGGCACAGAAAAAACACATATTTTCCACTTCAAGTCATTTTCTCTTGTTTTATATTGTTTCTTATCTCAATTCATCCCCTATTTCTTTGCCTCTCTCGCTGTAATCATCTCTCAGACATCGTTTTTGACTCTATTCGGTTGTTGTTCCACCCGTCTCGATTTCACAAGACTAGCTATCGCAAAAAACAGAAGACGACCGCGTTTGCTTGAGCGTTGATCGCCCGTGTGCACCGCAAAAGTGAGATAGGCCTTTAACGATGTGTCTGGTTCTATTAGCTGTGCCGCCGTCTAAATATTCAATGAGTTCATTATTCACCCTCGCATGACTCGGGGGGGGGGGTCTCCCATCTTCTTGCATTTCTCTGCATGTCAGCCGTTCACACCTCCGGAATGACCCCCGTAGGGCTCTTTAATGGAGAACGCTGAAGCGGACCGTCACGTGTGATCTCTTTCAAACTGGATGATGGTAACGTAAACCAACAAAAGGAAAACTCTAGAAGTACGCTTGAAGTACGCTAGCTCTATAACGCGGGGAAGCTGACATTTAGCGGTGGCGTGCGAAGGTAATCCTCGTTCCCAGACGTAGCGAGACGCGGACCTCCCGCCGGGATGTTTGGAATGCCACTGTAATCAGGTCGCATCGGGAGCCTGCGGTCGGGCTTTGATGAGACGGTCCCTCGTCGCATTTGTGCCGACAGGTAAAACCGAGGCAACCGTGCAACATGCCTGGGACTGAACATCAAAGGGGCCGTTGCGGGATCCCGTCATCCTGAGGCCGACAACTTTAGGATAAGGATCAGCCATCTCTCTCTCTTTTTTCCTTCTTGTTTTCTTCCCTTCTATATTCGTCTTTCACATTAATGCGGTCTCTTTTGTGGTGTTTTTTGAACAGCCGCTGTAGGACTGCAGATTCACTGAGGCTGATAATGTGCAGAGTTAAAGTGGCTCATTAAACCCATTTTTCACACAGAAATCGCTGTGTGTAGCTCCAAGTCTGCAGTCAGCAGTAACAACCCCACCCCCACCCCCCGCCCCTCGGCGGGCTTGTATAAGCGTCTGATAAAAATAGTGCAATTGAATCAAACTGCACATCATCTCATCAGATTGTTTGACTCCTGCTGCTTTTCATTATTTTTCATTCTCTCTCTGAACTTAATAGAACACAGATGCATTGTGGGTAAGTAAGTGGTAAATAAGTGTTACACCAAGTCAGCACTCTGTACAAAATGTGCCAAATGTAACATATTTGAGGAAACTTGATCACTTGATCAATGTGCACAGAGCAACAGAGAGACCAAAAGCCCACCTATTACAGTTCTGAAACAAAGATCTTTGTCAGCACACACACTCACACTCTCACACATACACACACACACTCACTCTCTCTCACACACACACAGGCAAATAATAAGTGTGAGTATAAATGAAGTTTCAATGTGTGAAAACCAAAAGTCTGAAACTTAAATAAATGCTAAAAAGCTACAAATTAAATGAAACACAGGCCTGATATATATCAGGCAAATTCAAACAATGAGCAGGTGTGTAGGCATTATGAACAAATTTGGCAAAACCAAAGTTTTTGAGCTCAGTTCTGTTGTTTTGTACTGACATACTGGCTGTTCCTATTGGTCCAATTACATAACAGGTGTGTGTGATCTGGGACTACATTTTACCCTTAATATCTAGTCCATCACATATTTTAATTCTACTTTAAACACTGCGTCACACTAACATTTGCTAAAAGTGTAGTCTTTGCTAGCTCTTAAAATTAAGTTACGCTGCATGAATATTAATCAGATAATATATGTTTGTAGATATTGCCTCATAACTGCATGAAATATTGCAAAGTATTTTATTTAGTATATTGAAATTAGACTTTTCAGTCTCTCTCAAAAAGTATGCACCCCTGTATATGAAATCTAAAATATAAATGATGTTACATTATTAAAAGTTGAACTTAGACTTTCCCTAAAAGACCCTAAAAGATTAGGGTTTGGGGACACTCAGTCCTCAGTTTAGGGACATTAGTACTCCTAAACAAAAACGTAAGCATAGAGTTAGGAGTGTGTGTGTGTCTGACACTGATGTGGCATGGCACTGAAAGCCTGCAGCAGTTTTCTGGCCAGTGGCTACATCCTACAGCGTCACACTAGCTTAAACAAACAGAACAACACTAAGAGCTCACGCAGACACACGCGGCTACACAAACACAGAAAGTGGAGGCAAAAGAGGGCACTCGACAAAGTAACCACATTTGAGGATTAGAGGACGTAGGCAAAACCGCTCCGCTGAGGAATTGTGACAAAGCCAGACGGCTAAGTGTGGAGCAAGAGAAACAGACAGCTGTTTCCAAAACAGCCTGTCAAAAACTCTCAATTATTTCAAAGTAGTCAAAGCTTAGTGCAGAATTAGCACTACTCTGCTCGCTCTAAAAGACCCAATTACACACGATTTTAATTCATTCATGTTGAGGAACAAATATGAGGCTATACCAGAGCAGACTTTGAAGGTGTCCGGTACCACTGTGTTTGTGTTTGTTTCATAATTGGTGATGCTTGTTTAAGCTCAAACTTAACAAATCCCTTTAGCACAAAACTTATCCTGCACTGCATGGGCTGCTGACAAAATGTCAAATGAGTAGGATGTAGTTTTCATAATACAGGTGATCAACAATACTGATACTGAGGCCATGGGACCCAAAGCTAGGTTAGATTCAAAAGGCCTTAAAGTCATTCAAATCAATTTACCAAAACTGCTAAATGTAGCATGTTCAAGTGTTTAAGTATACAACATATTACCAAAACTAAAGAACAGTTCCTCAGCTGTCAAAAAGAATTATTAATCATATTATTATCATATTAAAAATACAGAAATTTAAACACAGTCTACATTCACATCTAATGACTGTTGCATGAAATGTTACATTTGGAGCTCGGATCTTCTCCCTGTGTGTCCACCATCATCTGGTCAACATCAGAGCTGCACCAGTTTGTTGACTTTACTGGACACCTGTCCCAACAGCTGGATGTGACCTCTACACACGAGTTGCATGTACAGTACAGACCTATACAGATGCACATGCATGTGTAGTGCTTAGCACTGTCATATGCAAAGCGGTGTCACACCAGAAAGCGCGCCAGCGTGTGTGAGCGCTCCGCCTCTGCGGCAGAATGCGCTCAGCTGTGTTTGGTTATGTCCTCTCTCCGCAGGGGTTCAAGGCTGGGGCTGTGCGATAAGAACCGGTGAGTCTGCGGGAATGGAGGTGACATGCTGTGCAAGTATCTTGAATTTGGATCAGTGGGGAATCCAGCATTCTTCACTGGTAGCGCGTCGCTTTAACTGTAATCGAAAACAAAAGCTGAAACCAGCGAGAGATTTTGATTCGCTGTGTGTTTTTTGTGCATTCTGATGCGTGTGGGACCTTCCGCTTCATGGCAAGACTGCATATCACTTTAGAGTCTTCTCATCTTGGCATATATGAATAAAAAATAACTGCGTAAAAAAAAAACTCAATAAATCTTGCTGTGCGCAAGTGTATGGATATCTGTCTTATGTAACATGCAAATTAAAATCAGAGCTTTCACACTGAGTGTGTGTGGTGTGTGTGAACGTGTCAGCTGAGCTTGTGTGTTTATCCCTTAGATCGTGTGTGTGTGTCTTGCTTAGATCCCTCTGCTTTTGCGAACAGTGAGAAAAAAATACAATCCCCAAAAGCTGATGACAATGTGTTTGCCACAGAGAATTTACTTATCACAGATGCCAAGAAAATTAGCATTGAAATGATTCAGCTGACAGACTTACATTATATCTGACTGCAAAGGCCCAAAATATTTATGCTTACAGCTAAAGAGAGAGAGGGAGGGGTGAACAGTGCACATCTAAAACCCAAGAGAACAAAAACCTCTTTATAAAGAAATGCAATGTGAAGGATCCTGGCTCAACTGCAAAAATAAAGTTTGAGAGAGAGGCAGAGAGAGAGAGAGAGAGAGAGAAAGAGAGGCTGACTTTAGACCCACTGCAGAGACCACGGACTGTGACATTGTGGGTTGCCATAGAAACGGGGACAGGAGATATGCATTAACTGTTTGCATATAGATTGAAATGAATGTGTGCATCCGGACGGCTTTTGGACCGGAATTTGCGCTAAATATCTCGCATTAATCTGCCCATAACTTATCTGATGCGTCCAGCTCATCTTTTTGGGGAATCTAGCTGTATAATGTCTGTATGATATGATATCATAATTATATAATGTGATGGTTTTTAAATCAACATACTAGCTTCACGCTATAAGCCTTAGCATGAAATATCATCAGTCTTTTCCAAAAAGGGTGGAGTTTACATTACATACAAATGATATTATTAACATGACAATGAGGGACTGTATGTTCAATATTAATGTATTTTTACATTATATAATTCTATGATCTTCATATAGAATAGAATATAGACATAGAAAAACCTACCAAATAAGAAATTTTATCACTTGAATGCACTGAAGCTGAATGGACAGTTTGTTTAAAGCCCATTCTCTGTGTTATCCCAGGACAATCTGAGAACGTTCTATTAATGTTGTATTTTGTTTGCTGGAAATATGACCTTTAGCACAAGTCAATGGTTATTTTATTTTTGGTGAAATTGATTCTATGATTTGGGACCTAGATTCTGTACTATATATACAAGTGTTTGTTTAACATAAATTTTGAAAAATGATTGTAGAAAAATTGAAGAAATTGTAAAAGTCTTCACATTCATCTACTTTAAAATCTTTCCCCATTTGTGGTTCACTTACATAGTTTACAAATATTCCATGTGGTGTGAAATCATAAAAACATGCATTATAATAATAACATAAGAAAAGTTTTAAGTACCGTATGTCACCTAACATCATAAAGAGGATCAAGTTAAACTTCTATCTAAAAAACACGCTAGTATTATGGCATGCCGGATCTCTCTCTCTCTCTCTCTCTCTCTCTCTCTCTCTCTGTCTCTGTCTCTCTCGCTTTGAGTGAGGCCGTGTCTAATGGAAGGTAAAGCTCTTCGTTTCGTGCTGTAATTATGTTTGCACATTAAACAGGAGAGATAAGAGAGCACGTCTTCTGCATACGTTCAGATCTCAGCCGTTATTGATCATCAGAGCTGCACAACTTTTTCTCCGATTATCTTCCGTGTTTTTCTCTTTTAATCACCCGCTTCTAGTGATGGGGATTATGGTTATTATGGGAGTGTGAAAATTACCGGCTCTCCTCAGAATCACCTTGGCATGACTATGAAAGACAAGAGTGTGTATGTGGCCTGTTATTCCATTTAGTAATGCTTGGTTTCTGAGAGGCATTACAGTTAATAAACTGCAGACTGAATTTTCCTGTCCAATCATTTACATTTATTCAGACGCTTTTATCCAAAGTGACTTAAAGTGAAGTCAATGCATACATTTTTACTTTAATCATCACCTGGGTTCGAACCCACAACCTTTGCGTTGCTAACACAAAGCTCTACCAGTTGAGCTACAGGCTACTATCTACTACAGTAAAGCTACTATCTACTAAACATGCAAAAACACTTTTAAAGGAATGTTTCACCCAAAAATAAATGTTCTGTCACAATTGTTCTACAGGGAATGGTGTGCAAACGATGACAAATTGTATTTTGGGGGGGCTTACCGTTCCTCTAATAATATTTCTGTAGCTGAACTGGTAGAGCATGCTGCTAATAATGGCAAGGTCATGGGTTCAGTTCCCAGGAAACCAACGGGCTGATAAAAATTAATGCCCAATTACAGCGCAAGTCACTTCGGATAAAAGCGAAACCAAATATCCCACCAAATGCATAAATGTAATGCAGGGCTTCGAAAAGCTTTGAAAATAAGGTCTTACCTACAATCATTAGCAATGCAACCCTAACAACAAACCTTTAGTAAAATCTTTATAAATAACATTCAATGAATTCATTAGCTAATAGCACAACTAAAGAATAAAAACGCTTCAAGTCTTGTGATTTTGGCTCTTCAGATGTAATTCTATGGCTGCTCATAACGGACTGGAGAATTTGCAGACGTCCCAGCATCTGAAGAATCCATTATATCTACACTCTATAGAAGCGGCTAATGTCTGGCCATTTGTGGAGGAAAGATAGAGTTCAGCGGTGAATATAAATGCTGATGAAGCCAATGAGGGCTGGAGGTTTATGGTGGGCATATAAATGTGTTTTTAAATTATTTCTGAGCCTTCTGAAAATCACATATCCATCCCTGCCCCAGATTTAATCTCCCATTACTGCTTATTTTTCTATTTCAGAGCCTGGATTGCATTTAAACAAACCTTTGTTTTCAAAATAAGAGTTCCTTTGGGAATTTGTTTAGCAAGTTCACACAAACACAATCTTAAATTTGTTTCTGGAAATCCGACTTCCTGCAGACGTTAGATCCGAACTTGCTCCAGCGCACCTGCTCAGAATTTACGGGTCGTCCCAAAAGACGTTGATTTGCCGATTCGGGCGTTTGATTACAACCGAATACGACAGAACCACAGAGCTCAACAGAAGCAGCGCTGAACACCTCTGCTCTAATCGCTGTCATTAACCTTTGAAAAAAAATCGAACGAACGAAAGATGGAAATGAAAAGATGAATGGACCGGTGAGCCTGTATCTCTGCAGAGTTCTGGGATATTAGCTGACAGAAAAATTGAAGTTCTGTTCTATTAATACTGAAAGGAAGAGACTGATGTACGTGCAGAAAGTAGATTTAGACGAAATTCACAATGACCATTGTTATGAAACGCTGTTGTTGCTGTTACCATGATTACAAATAGCTTCACGCTGTGGCAATATACTAATGTATTTATGGCCATAGAACACAGGGGACATCACTATGGATATGGAATATGATTTTCTATTGTCTCCATTGTTACAGACAAAGATGTATATATTATACTTGAGAGAATGCTAAGCAATACATTTTTCATTCATCTCAGTGGCACTTTTTCCGGCTGGCACATTCTGACACAAAAGTATCCAATTTGGTTGCTGCCAATTTTGAAATTTGGAAACATTTTTGGAGCCAATGACCTAAACCAAGTCATAATAATATGCATATATAAGTGTGTGTGTGTTTGTGTGTGCGTTTTTGTGAATTTGTGTTGTTTGTGTGTGTGTGTTTTTGTGTGTATGTTTGTCTGTGTGTGTTGTTTGTGCGCACATAATAAAAGCAATTTTTTAATGTTATATGCTGCTTGCAAAAAAGAAGAGAACACAAAAAAATCAATAAAGCAAGAAGCTTTTTGCCCACCAACCATCCGAACCCTGACCCCTGGTATCGGTGTACTGCGATTCAGGGAGGTCTGGTCAGAGCTCTGCTTGTGTTTTGTTTTCAGATCTGAAACCCTGTGGTGTCCACCAACCAGGCAGAGAAAATCACAGGGGCAATTGATTGACAGGTTCTCTGTGAGAGGCGCTCTTGCACACTAATGAGAAGCCCAGGCGTGGAAAGAGACTGAGATTTCACAACACCCCCGTTAGTCAGACAAAACTGAGAAACGGGGGGCAACAGTGAGGATATGAAAAAAAGTTCTAAATAGAAACGTTGAGATTAAAGAATAGAAACATTAAACGTTACAGACTGAATTAATGAAGCGTTGTAGCTGCACTACACCGGCTTGCAAATATACATTGCAAACTTAGTTGTGAACAATACAGTCAAGACTATGGAAGAAAGTTGGGATGTCTCTGTAGGTACCATGCAGGACGAGAATGTAAGAGAGAGAGAGAGAGAGAGAGAGAGAGAGTAAGGCACTGTACAGTATGGAGGTGGAGAGCAGTAGCAGTGCTAGTCGGGGCAAAGTGACATTTCTTTTGGATGTGCACTTTTTCAGAAGACCCGCAGGGGAGACGGGGTTGCCCGCGACGACCGCCACCGATGAGGGCATGGCTGAATGCTGACACTAACAACAGGAGACAGGGCACTCGATGTGACACAACCTATTACACTTTAATACCTGTCTCGAACGATCTACCTCTCTGTCACGCACACATACAGAGACTCTTCCATTTAAGCTCAGCTCATAGACTCTCTTTGTATCCTCACACACACACGCAATCTCAACTCTCTTTTTATCCATTACTCAGATTCATAAACACACTCAACCACACACACAAATCATTTGCTGTCGCAGCTCCCAAATATGCCATGACAGATTTGAAGAAAAAAAAACTGGTTGCACTGAGTGTGTTACTAAAGGCTGAGTGTGTGTTATACACACACACACACATTCTCAAGAGGAGCTTTCAGCTGTGTGTGACGAGCCCTGGAGGATTATGTGGGCACAGAAGAGTTTGTGTACGTGTCCCTGTAACACACATGTGCTCAGTAATCGATACTGTACATGAGCAAAGGCCGTGTGCTCTAAATATTGAGCCGTTTGTTAGTCGTGTAAGAGTGAACAATTACCAATCGTAATGTATTTATAATGACACATCACCGAATGCAAACGTCACCCTGCTCTGCAATGAATAACACTTTAGGCTAATGACTCACAACCACTTATAACAGTGTCCTTTAAAAAGTAGTGTATTATGCTATATGGGTGAATCTCACATCCTGTCGAAAACATGCACCAGGGATTTTGAACTGTATAATGACTGTACGTTGCTCCAGGCAACGGTTTACAAAATAAAGAAATTGTTGTAAAAAAAATAAGAAAAGAAATAAGAATTTACATTTTGCACAGAGAAAATGAAACCAATTTGAAAGATCATTAATAGTGGCTCGGTTCAGAATATAATTCTAATTGACCTTTGAAAACTGTGTGGTTACTGTAGCTCAACTGGAAAATCACAGTGGAAAAACCCATAGCAATATATGGGATAATCTATAGGGAAAATGCTGATAAAAATATATAGAATATCCCGGATGTATATCCTGGATGTTGCTATAAGCATTCCATGTCATTCCATGTCAAGGGCAGTCAAAGGACCTTTCCTTTCTAATCCAGCAATTAACGTGGATGAATTAGTGACACAAATGAGGCCAAAGCCGAGAGCCTTGAAGATTTTGTTCTGCCTTGTAAGAATTCAGTTCTCCTCTCAAGGTCATTAGCCTTCTAAAGATCTTGGATCTGAGCAACATCAGAAGAAAGAAACCTTGATAAGCCTGTCTCTCTCTCTCTCGCTCACCCTCACCCTCTCACTCTATCTCTTTCTCTCTTCTTTGGCTCACCTCATCTATCTTTCATTTGTTTAAACAAATTGCAACTTAAATATGGATGATGTTACCAAAGCAACAAACCAGCACAACTTTTAAAAAAGAAGTTATTCAAACACAGAACAACAACTTGGATTTAATATAGTATGTCATTTTGTGATACTCCCTCTCTGTCTCTCTCTCTCTCTCTCTCTCTCTCTGACACACACACACACAAACACACACACACAGCCTCCATGCACTTAAGCAGAAGAAAGCAGGGTCAGTCAAAAAGAGACTTTGTTGGTTTGAGCGGTTAGAAATGGAGTCTGATCGCTGCCCCCTGGTGTTCAAACCACATCTCACCGCTAGAAACTTACCGAAGAGCGATGCCGTTTTAAAGAGTTTCACTATTTTTAATGTTTCTATTTGCGCACTTATTTATTTCTTTACTTTGAAAGGGGTGAATTGCCTAATGAATGCTGAGTGTCCATAAACCTTGGCGTGTGTCCTTAACTGAAAGGCTTGAATGCATGAATATAGATGGATAAAGTTTGGCCAAGTTTAGCTGGAGTTTAGCCCAGAACGGGCTTAGACTAATGTAATGTTCTGATATAGTCAAATACACTATGCGCACGCTGATAAACCCAATTTATTCTTAGTTCCTCTTTCTGCACTTAACTTGTCATACGAGGCAAGTTTTAAAAAAGAGGAAAAGTGATTATCTATCTATTCTCTACAACCAAATGTGATCAATGTGCATTTTTATGTGCATATATATATAATATGATATAAATAATAATTGATATATATATATATATATACATATATTACTACAGGTGCATATATTGTCTTGCTTGTCTGCTATTGTACTGCTGATCTAGGATCAGTCAATCATAAATATTTTACGATTAAATTATTAAATACAATTAAATTACTAAATACAATTAAAATTATAGATTATATATTTCCAGCTTTCATTAAAAACTACTACAAAAACCTAATGAACTATTTACACTTAATAAAAATGAACAATAACAGTGAAGGAATACAATAATATGTTGCTGAAAATAAAGTGTATTGTTTGTGATGGGCCAATGAACAACCTGTGGATATACTGGAATAATAATTGAGACGTAACTCAACTCTGTGGCGCATGCGCAGACAGCTGTAGTGAATGTGGGGAATAATGTGCTTTGCGGATCTCAACATCAGCAGTTGTTCTGTTTAACCAGTAGATGGCATCAACAGTTAAACGAGAAAAACCTGCTTAAGTCACAGTCACTGTATGGCGTGGAAACAGAAAGTGTAACAGGCCATTTAGCAGTCAGTGTCTCTCTCTCTCTCTATCACATTTGTGCACATATATAAGACTTTGTTAAAGTCCTTTCTTTCCTTTTTGTAATTCAGATTATTTTATTAATCCACCAAACATAAAAACAGGACAAGAATGACAAGACGCGTCACACGACTGTGTATGTAGTATAAAAGTAACCTGGTAGCATCTGTGCTTCTTGTTTGAAAACTTCACATGTATGATTTGCAGAAGAAAAAAACTAATTTTAATCCGGGAAAAGTAACTTTTTAATATTTTGTCATTTAACAAACACTATATTTAAATTGACTTAAAAAAACAAAAGGGCAATATCATGTACATAGTTGCTTTAAATGAGTTTGAATACATTTCTATTATATTTACTTATCTTCATACATGTTTTTGAGCACTTAAGATACACTTACAAATGTATAAACATCACTGCATTAGATAACAAATGTCAAACCAAGTGGCATTTATAATCAAACAATGATATCTTTTACAAAATGTATTTTTTCTTAATTGTTTCAAATACTTTTAACCAGCTCCTGCAAAAGACAATTTTGCTTTTTCCTAATACAAGCAGAATGTTTTTTTAATATAGGATAAGCTAAACTATTGTTTTTATTAGAAAATGTGACCATTTGTAATCTAATGCAAAGAAATGCACATATTTTAATGGGTTAAAATAATTTCGGTACAAATTTTAAATTAATAAACAACTCATAAGCAGAGAACATAAATTAGCTTTAAAAGTCTCTAGCATTTCCCTTTTCCTTTTTTCCCCAAAATAAACTAAAAAGTCATTTAGCCACACTTTCAAACAGTGCCACTTAATGGACAACAAAAGCCTGAAGGTGAAAGTGCCATATTTTGTCAGAAATGTGACCTTTGCATGTAACCCATCACTGGTGAGGAATGAACACACACTGCAAGTCACGAACACACACTGCAAGTCACGAACACACACTGCAAGTCACAAACACACACTGCAAGTCACAAACACACACTGCAAGTCACAAACAGTGGGGAGCAATCAGGGGTTAGGTGCCTTGCTCAAGGCTACCTGCCGGCGCTAGAATCGAACTAGCAACCTACTCATTACAAGCCCAACTCACTAACCGGTAGGCCGCACTGGCCCCACAACCTGAATGATCCATACAGTAAATCTTCCATCACATTTCTTAATACAAAATGCTACAGCTCTTCCCATAAAGCTCTTCATAACAGCCTGTGACTCCCAAGTGCTCCTTCAATCATTTAATCAGATTGTCAAATTCCACCACCATTTCACAACAACCAGTTAAATAATACAAACTAATTTACAAGAAACTTTGTAGTGTTTCAATTTTATGAATGAATAAATGAATGAAAGTTTGTTTCAGTTTTCCTGAAGATATTGAGGGCCGTTTTATGCATCTTTGCAGGAGTCGTGTGAGGTGACGCACTCTTTGCATCGCTCTTTAATTTCATATTGACTTCCAAACTTGTTTTTAGGATAGAAAGTTATTTAATGAAGCGAGTGGCCGAAGAATGAATTGACTGAATTGAACTAATGCACATTTGTAGATTGAGGCGTTTTGCATTGTCGTCACTTAAATTACTGGTTTTTGGCTGAATGTACGTCGATTGGATCAGATTTGCGTCACCGTGTGCGAATATGAGACTGAATGGGCTTTATGACAATGAAACACTGGGAGAGAAGTCAATGGCTGCTTCTCCCTGTAGCTACAGCAAACCCTCGTAGGGGATTACCTATGGCTTTGTGGGTGGCTTAGATCATGTAAACTATGCATATAAAGAAGATTAGCGATCAAGAAAAACAAACCATATAGAGTTTGTTGGCGCAAAGGGTGTTGCGCCAACGTGATCAACGTGCGTGCGGTTCGCGTCAGCGCATAAAACGCACACGTTGAAGCCACTGTAGTCGGTTTTGAACGCTTTCTTTAGCAGAGCTCCCCAGGCTCACGAGCTCCTCGTGTACAGATGACTGCTCGCGCTCGGCACTTTCTATTTCTGTCCCTGTGGCGCTGTTTCTGCTCTTACTACAGTTTGTGATACGGGCGGGAATGAACCAAACCGGGAACACTCTCCCATGCTCTGTCCCTCACTTTGATATTTGTGTAACGATGTCCGCTTCTTAAAATAGTCTTGAAGAGCTTTATTGCTCTGAATGAGATGAGAAAACGGGACGAGGGGGAAAGAAGGATGAAAAGAAGACAATGTAAGGGGAGGGGTGGGAATCGGGATATTATAGATGGATACAAATAGTCGCTCGCGCCAACCCAGAGTTGAATTAATGTGTTACTATTTTTGGAGCGCCTGTGTTTCCAGGGGAAACCTAATGACGCAATGACGTCAATGCAGGTCAACAGCAGACTGGAGGAATTGAGCGCTTCCATTAGATTTTGCAGTATTTTCCAGAAACGCGGAAAGGACGAAATGGATTTAGTTTAAAATGCGGGAAAAGCGCCAGAACGCGGTTCGAAACATAAAACAGCGGACGGGCGAAAAAACCCGCGTCCGACAAACGGAGGGGTTCGAATTTATTGGGATTATCATCACAGAATCAAAATAATAATATAAAAATCTCCTCTTCCTTGAGGCGTCGTTCAGTCGGTAAGTCTGACATGTGTTTTCTTGAAAACGGCACGGATCCGTTTGTATCGTGTCTGGTAACGGGGCTTGGTAGCTTTAGAGTCGGATGTATTGAGGAGTTTTTGACACACGGTCCTAATGCATGGATCGTCTTCATCTCTTAAGTCAACACACTGAGAAACACCCAGTTTCAGCTGAGATCTGTGGAGCGGGTAGTTGAGCTGCGGTTATAAGCGTCTATAAATAAGCTATAACGCGCGTGCTTCGCCCTGCGTCCCTTTGCGCTCTTTTTAATAAGCATTTCCAGCCCTTGCAACTGTTGCAAGGTGCCTCGTTTTGAAGTGGTGACCTATTCTTGCTTGTGATAATATAAAATGGCTTTCAGATATGTCATTGCATTCTTAAATTCTGACTCGTGACTGAATATCTGGTTTAACTTGGTGTGGAACAGGCGTAAAGCCCCTATACCAGCATGCCTAGGAAAATACAACACGGGATGTGGTTCGTCATGTATTGTATGACAACTGAGAGTCTGGGCCAATGGCATGTATAGAACTGAAACAATTGGACAGCCGTATCTACATCCATAGACCACAACACGGTTCCAACGCATCGCAGAGCATTAGCAACAAGTACTATAAGGATTGCAATAGTAAGGTGGTAATGTTGTGCCAACGTGTTTGATTAAATGTATCGTTTTGATCAGTCAAACGTTCTTGCATAAACGCATGCAAGGCAAACGTCTTGGCAATAATAGAGAACACACACACACACACACACACACACACACACCCTTACAACAACTACACTCAGACACACACATACACAGAAGTGGAGAGTGTGGAAGAAATCACATTCAACCACAATGGCGATGATCTATATCATTTAATTTAAATACTTATATACATCGTTGAATGATTCAATGTAATTTTATGTTCCAGATGTTTAACTTTAATCGGTGTGACGAAAACCCTCTTCCACAAACTGTGGGTGTGTGCAGCGCTGGGCGTTCACCGCGGCGGGCGGGGTTCAGCACCGTGGACAGCGGCCCGTTAAGCACAACGGACAGCGCCGGTTTAATTAACGCGCCTCCTTCGACCGGCCGAACACGCCACATCTGCGCACACATCGCTTTTCTCCATATCCACATATATGAGATGCCTCTGGTGTCTTCTGCTGGAAACTGTCGCTTACAGATAAGACACATGACACACTGTATGGAAATAACGTTAAGGAAACGATGCGTTTTAAAATAACATTTAATGTTTATAGACTATAGAGGCCCTTTAGATGGTGTTGCTTGATTTTGGAGACAAACCGGCTAAAGCCGTAAGAGGAATCGAGGCCGAAGCGCAATCAGAAAAGGAAGGGGGGACGCGCAAGGGAGGGCGACACTTTTTGCACATATGACGCATTTAGTGAGGTAAGCCTAACGGGTGCCTACGTCATTCACTCCTCTGAACCTCAACCATCTTTGGCCCGGGTAACAAATAACAAGAGAACAAAATGCTGTTGAGGGATCGGATAACGGATCGCTTCGCATCTGAACCTGACGGTCTCGGGGTGAATTTTGGACAGTATCACTTTTTAACTTGTATTTGAAATTGCGCAAACGGGAATATGACACTGACGCACGTGGCTGCAGGAATCGATCTAGTTTTTTACGCTTTGCGCGAAAGCTTGGTGCGTAATTGGTGTAAGTGGACTGACCTGTGACGTGTGAACTTCGGGCTGTACGTCATACAATGAAACAAACGGCAGAAACAAAAGGTGTAACAGTCCGCGTAACAAACCAACACCAAAGAGCAATAGGACCAAATACGTAACCTCACTGTGTGTCATTTATTCAGCTGCACGAGTTATTTGTCAGTCTATGTTAACTTATCCAAGTCTAAAGACTGTATAAATGTGTTAATGTGTGAGTTTACAAAATGTATTTAACCAAAATATGTTCCTAAACACAGACTGAATTTACATGTCATTCTCTCTCCCTTGTTCTCTCTCTCTCTCTCTCTCTCTATCTCTGTTCAGACAGACGAAGCTGGACTCTTGGTCCCTGCTTTGTCCTTTTCAGGTCTTTTTGCGGTCTGGGCTTGCTGTTCCTTAAACCACTAGCCAGGAAGCCCTTACCCCAAAAAGTATCTGCAGAGGACCACAGCATCTTAAACATTTCAAGCTCCGTCAAGGCCGTGTTATCCTCTCACCATAAACAGCATTCCTATAAATCTTGAATGTAAGTGATGTTTAGTGTAACTAAGACAGACTTAAGATTAATCGTGTTGCAGAGTTTTTTGCACAGGTCTAACTCCACACATTTTGTTGAGGATTTACAAACTTAACACCTTTGACATAATTTGACCAAAAACACTGATTGATAAAAACTGAAACCTGCATTGTTCTCAGCTGAGAAATTAAGGCAGAGCCACAAACATAATCAGGATATAAACTAACATGTGATCATTTCAGTTTAAAAAACAAACAAACAAACAGATCTTTGCTTTTGTCATTCCAATAAACAGACATTGCTGAGTTGGAATACATTACTGTAATATTTTGATATAAAAATATTTAAAACAACATGATGCATTTTAAATATTAAAATTTACTTATATCATACAATTGGTTGCATTTAAGTGTTACTCTGTCCTGTGCAAATTAGTTTTGTCCACTTCATTTATTTGCATAAAAACACTGAGAAGATAAATAAATGCTTTTAACATTTTTGCTTTTAACATGCCTTTACATTTAAAGTTGCTGTAAAGACAGAGAAACAGGATAGCTAAACTGCTACCTTCATTCTCAAAGACTCAAAGACAAACTTATGGTGTCAATAGTTGCATGCATTCTAAACTTAAAAGACAAGAAAAATACTGAATTAAAAGCTTAAATTGGTCATCAAAAGCTATAAGAATGACAGCATAACTCGAATACAGACTAACAGTCTCTTGTTGTGCTGCTGATGACAGCCGTGAGACATGAGAGCATTCGGCGAGCTGTGTGGTGATCTGGCCATTGTGCTTTTTTGCCTAGAGCATCTATCCCCATAACTTCCTGCCATTTTCCTTGGACGGACAGCTGAGTGCTTCGGTCATGTGACCCTACTGCCCCCCAGGCCTTCCCGTTTTGGACACATGCGAGACCATATGCTTGATGAAACTTATAAATAAGGCTCACCCAAATTAAGTCTCTGTTTGGAGTCAATGAACCATGATTCATAAAGACTGTACATCAAATTGATAGCTTAGCGAATGTAATCTGATTCCCCTCAAGTTTTTAATGAATGAGTCTTTAATCATTTCTTGCACATATATGAATGAGACCCTTATGTGTGGCATGGGGGTTAGTGGCTTTGAATCGTGATCTGTGAACATGTAACACAATTTGTGTCACCGTGTAGCCCTGGGAAATGGAACGGTTCCGATGTCATCGGCAGGACTCGTTGTGGAACCACTTTTTGGGTCTCGATGTTGCGATGAATCTAATGATGTCTGTAGATCTGAGACACTATTGGGGCTAAAACCTGTGATTCCTGGTTTTCAAACAAAACGTTTTCATGCATTTATATATGTTGCTTTTCCTTTTGGTTTTCTGTCAGATGTGTCACGTATAAATCACATTTATATGAAGCTTGCTAGCGCCACTACTCTCATTAAAATGTTGTTTTATTTGCATTTCTGTGTTGTGTGTCTATTCTGCATCCCTGTAGCTTTTTATCTACAGTTCATACTTCCAAGATTTTACAAAAGAAAACCCTAAATTATATTAATGTCAAACGTATTTTTAATATTTTAGCTGTTCTGTTACCACAACGCACATTCTCACAGAAAAAATCTAAGGTCAAAAAAGCAAAAGCCATTAGCAATAAAGTCAGGAATCTCTCGCAACGAAGAGCCACTGTGTTCGTAAACTTTGGATAAAAGCTGAACAATGAATGAACAAATATGAATACAGGGCAGGAGAGGTTTGTGCATGACTGGTGCAGTTATTGTGTGACAGATGAGGCGTACCACAAAATTAAACAATAGATGCGGTGCAGTGTCACTCTGTTAAAAAGACAGCTTTGAAGCCACAAAATAGTTAGGTAAATGGACACCTAAGTAAGTTAGTCAAAATGAAACAAATCAATCTCAAATGTAAAAATGAGATAAAACAAAATGTTGCAGAAGTTGCGTGTACAAATCTCTAAAGTTGTGTGTAAAAGCCTCTAATGTATAATATGGGCTTATATATTTATAATTTCTAACTGTGATTTATCTTTTTCATGAAGGGATATTTTTACCCTGTTTTGCTCTGTTGTATTTCTTAAGCCAAAAACTGACTCAGTGAAACCTCCTACTGGTCGAATGAAGTAATGCACTCACAGCTCACAACAATACACAGCAAGGCAACAGAGGTTTTCATTTGATCATCAGAGTTGGTCATTTCAGTTCAAGGCAGTTGTACTCGCATTGCACTTCGAAACACTTTTCTAAAACATCTAATGTCTAATATATGCTAATATATATATGTCTAATATATCTAACATATGCTTCTCCAATTTAGGCATATTGATATTGTTAATTTTTAATTGCATTAAGTAACAGTAAAGACTGCATTAAGTTAAATACAGTAACGTTACTGTGTTTCAGAGTTACAATACTTTAAAAATGTTTCTTAAATACATAACTTTTATGCTGCCACACACACACACCCCTTTGTTTCCTTCACACCCTGACCTATTTTTGACATGAAATTGCTACTACATGCATTTCAATTAGGACCATAAGTGTTTAACATTTGAACACTAACCCAAAGGATCAATGTAAAAAATACACACCATGAATACATGAATATAATAAATGAATACATGAATAATATGTGATCATAAATGTGTCTTCAGAGAAATTTTTCTCAAACTGTGTCCTCCATTCCAACACAATCATATCCATATTTGGAGAGTCCACATGTCCGCATGTGATTTCCAGACAGGACACTCCCTCGCTCCCCACCCCCAGCGGTCTGCGCTTTCAGAACGTTCGGTTGGGACAAAGACAGGTTGGGGTCCAACCCGAATGATCTCAGACCGGTGCCGGCTGAGCTGAGGCCACCACACGTGACGATGTCTGTGGAAATATTTTTCCACGTCTAACGCTTAATTATAAACAGATGGAAAAACACAGTGGGCAAAAGTGCGAGTCATGGCTGTAGCCGAGCTGACTGAGCAGAATCGGATCCCTGGTCGGAATCTCGATCCCAAAAAAACAAAATCATGTGACCTGCATGATTTATGAATTTATGATAAACCATTTTTTATATTTGTATGGATCATGTTACTGTTTTTTACGATAAACACTGAACGGCAGTTAAGGAGGAATCATGGCTCAGTTGATTTTATGGGAATGCCATTCCGTTGATTCCCTTTTCTTCAATTTCACCTTGTTAACGGCATATCTAACAAGCTATTAAATACAGGAAATTACTGTTTCCCCGCTGTTTTTGCTGGCTGGTGCTGCGCTGGGGTACGTGAACGGTAATGACGACCAAAGGAAGTTGTGACAGATGATTCAAATCCTCTAGGATTTTGTGAATGACGCTTTAAATCTTTGTCAATCTCCTGTGCTGAGATTGGATTGGACGTGGGATTAAACTCTAACCTCTGGCAGTAAACAGAGGAGGACACAAAGTGAATATGCGTCAGGACAAAAAACAAGCAAAGGATTTGTGAACTGTCAGTTTACGAGAAGAGCAGAGTATTTTATCATCATCTGTTACTCAATGATGTCAAATGTCAGCCAGAGTTAAACTTGCACATACACAAAAATATGAATTTCCAACAATTGCAAATGCACAAACTCACAATACACAATCTAAGAGAATATTAAATCTAATATTAATTATTAATTATTGTAAGTTGCCTTGGATGAATGAATAAATCTAAATGTAAAATGTTTGAATACATAGATATTGAGTACAAGGTATTGTTTATTGTTATCAATAAACTAATTTGTGAAGAAATGAAAAATTAGTTTTGATGCCTATAATAATTGTTTATAGTATTAAGCAAAGTTTTTGTCATACGATGTCATACGAAAACAACTATACAAAATAATTTTGAATGGACACACACACACACACACACTGTATTGGTGCGAGAATGCACTTCCTGTCCTTTAAAATTCCCATTCAACATCCTGTGGGGCGTGGCCAATTAAATTAAAAGAAATTCATTTATTCCAAGTCATGAAAGGGGAGCAAATGTGTACAAACACACACACAGTCACGCACACAGTTCCGTATTCAACAGAAGTGAATCATCTCTGTCTACACGTTAGCTTGCATTCATCTCTTACACATTACTGAACCTCAATGAAGCATGAATTAATGTACAATCAGACCAACAAAGTGTATGAGTGCGACGTGCCAAATGGACTCCAGTTCTGAGAAAGGGGGTCTCAAATCTTATTACAGCACACACAGACTCCAGAACGCACGGCATGTGTTGCATTAAACGATTACAGATAAAACAGACTGACACATAACTCGGTAACATCATATGTTCGTGTTTTTGGGAACTGATTGAAAGCAACAGCAATGATTAAAAGCAGTGAGGGTTTACGGTAAGTCTTTTGTTTGGCGAAAGAATCTGTCAGGTCACCGTTTAGTGTGGGGGGGTGATTAGCTGAGTCACAGAATGAGTTTTGATCGAGCGACTGATAGTTGATCTTGTAAGTTAACTGCTGGTTACAGTGTTTTAACCATTGCTGAATATTTATAGTTTCTGACTTGATTCCTGAGAATACATTAGCATTAGATTGATATGAAATACTGATCTCAAAATACAAATGAGATCTGATCGTTTGGTCGATTGTTTGTTCGGTCACAGAACATATGAGATGATTCTGTCATCAACGGTTCCAAACCTGTTCTGACTTTCACTTTTCATACTGCAAAAAATCTGTCAAAATGAAAGTATTTTTACCAAGAAAGTAAAAATGAGACTAGGGACTGTGTTCCCCACAAATGAGAAGAAACAAATAATCTATAATGAAATTAAAAATTGAACTGCATGTAGCAGTAAATCAAATATCTGCCATGATTCTTTGTGGTTTGAATTTAAACTATTACATTATATAAACATGAATAGCGCTTAAGAATTAGTAACTAAACACTTTGCAATTGCAAAGTATGAAAGTATATTTTATTTATTAATGTCTGCTTTTATGGTTTAACTTGTGCTAGAAAAAGCAAGACATTCCTAGAAAAGCAAGACAACTGAAACCAACATTCAGCCATAGCGAGGAATGTGACCCTGAAAAAATGGGGGGGAAAAAAATCCAATGCACGGAATTTCCAGGAACTTACCTCAAAGGCCTGAGGGAATTATATCATGTACCCAAGCACACACATACACCCCTAAGTAAATTCTATAGGCAATTTTTTATACACAGCAATTATAAACAATACAGTCTAGCTCTAATCCACACTGCATTTACTATATTTTTATATAAGGACATCCCTAAAAGGAGATTTAGCTGACATTTGGGTACAAATTTACCCCCATTTTATGGTTAAGCAAACAAACTCATACATTAAGACACACAGTAATTTAATTAAAACACAGTACACACCAGTATTTCTTAATAACAGTAAAATGCTTCACCATTTTTGCCTTCAAACCATCTGAGAAACGTCTTGTCACCCTTAAAAACAGGCTTTTCCCATCACACCTTTAATAGTCATGCTAGCTCACGTTTAAAAAGTGCACCTTTTATGACTTGTTGCGTAATGAAAGGAATTATTACGTTCGTATACAGCTGTTGCGGTGACACAGTGAATGTCAGAGAGACACAACAAGCAATGAGGCTATTACTGTACATTCTAGCAAAGTACAGTAGTGCTCATAAATATAATAACATTTAACTGCTACAAACCAGTATGCATGTATGTATCAATAAGTACAGTATGAGTACAGTATGGAGAATTACATTTGTAATGTGTTAGTCACAAACTATTTTTATACATGAATTAAAGAATGGATGGTTAAGAAAAGACGTCTGTATTGCCTTCAGCTTTGTTGAATAATTATTTTACAGTAATTATTATTGTATCTTGATCAAGGCTGCAGCACAATTTCCTACAAACAAGTAACATGACCTATTTTTTCACTGCAGATACATTACATCTAGCATCTAGTAGGTACTTAATACTACAATAAAACTATAATACTTTTCCCACATAAGAATAGTGTATATTTACACATAACCACACCTGGTTAAGTCCTTACCTGGAGCCCCTTGGACACAGTTCTGGAAGGTGTGGGAAGGGTCTTCTGCAGGCTTTGATGATGGACACCATGAGAACCAGACTAGACCAGCACAGGGTGATTCACCGGGGCAGTGAGTCAATCATGGACTCCTATAAAAGGAAGATTCCTGCTTGAGTTTCTCAATGTCAGCATCAACACAACAGAGGTAAGCGCTCGCTCATTCACACACACACACTCGCTCATGTGCGCAAAGGCATCAAACATCACAATGTGAAATTTATATCACTGAGATACGAAATGTTGACGCTATAATATTTGTTTTATTTTCCCATTGTTGTTATAGCATAATTTGTTATTATAATTCACCTAACAGAATAATGCAATACTTTTTTCATAACTGTTATCATAACTGTTTTATTTTTTTTAAAAATCATATTGTTTTCTTTTTTTAAGCCAGAAGTTTAAATAAAGTTTTGATTTATGCTAATATTAACTGCTAAACTTTAGCTTGACGCCTGATGGGCTCTAGAATCTAATTCTTACACACACACACACAACCAAATGTGACACAACTAGACTAACTGCAAAAGAACGCATTGATTTGACTGGTGAATATAACTTGATTCTCTGCAGAAAGATGCACTCGTCCCTGATTTTTAGCTCCATCTCAATGGCAGCTCTGGTCGCCCTCGCCGTCAGCCGACCGGCACCCACACTGGACATCATCCGGATCATGACCCGGACGACCACCAGCAGAATTAAAAAAATCAAAGATGAGGTAAATGTTCTTTTTTTGTATTGAAACATATTCCTCTACTTTATAGTAATGCATGTATAGCAGGTACAATTATCCCATTGATATAATGTACAATAAATAAAAGCATTTGTTTTTTGCGGGCAAGGGTGAGTGTAAAATCACATGTGAATTCACAAAAGTATTATTAGTATAATAAAATATATTATATTATATTATATGTATTCAATACATTATAAAAAATATTTAATTCAATCAAATTCAATAAATATTGTATTTATTATTATGACGCTTAAGAACTGCTTGGCCTAAAAGATTTTATATAGACTAAATTCAGGATTCAGTTTTCCATTATTATCTAGTTTGACTATAAACTAACCACAAAATAACCATCTATGCTCTATTTCTCCACAGCACTTCCAGATGTCTCCAGAAATTGATTTTGGCTCTGACATCGACACCCCCATTGATGGTCTCACTTCTGTTATTGTTCACCTGAACTACCTGCAGTTAAGGCTACGGGTGCCCCCAGCCCAGCACCTGCGACAGGTCCAAGTGGACCTGGAAACTCTCCTCGGCAAACTAGAGGGACTGGCTATTTCCCAGGGCTGCCCGGTGCCCAACACGGAGACCCCGGTCCACAAAGCCGAAACGGCCTTTCCGGTCACCTCTAACTACCTATATCTTCTGGAGCTTCAAAGATACCTGGATAAGCTTTGTCTAAACATGGACAAACTAAAGCAATGCAAAGAAACAGACGTGGTTGAATCGCAAACCTCCTGAAATGAGTAAGCCATGCACAACTACTTCTATGCATCTATGCATGTAAAAAAAACATGCACACAAGGAATAGTTCTCTAAATTATTTGCTAACTTATTAGAATTGATAGTTCTCTTCAGTTTCGCAATTTGTTCTTTTATATGCTCAGTTCATTTTTACACTTGCCTTAAACACAAAAGTATCCTATTTTCTAAGCTATATTTTTATTCTAGCTCACGCTGTTTTATATCACAACTGAGACTACGGCACTGAGAAAGTTTGTATTTGTTTGTAGCTGTTAATTGTTGTTTTTGTGTCCATTGGACACGGTTGAAAGATTGTAAAGCTGTTTGTATGTGAAAAACAAACTTGGGAAATGTTTGAAAATGTGCTTTACCCAATAAATGTTTATATCAATGCCATCTAAATTGATTTACTACTTGTTTATGGGAAAATCAATTCACGAAGTTATTAAAAAGGAAAATGTATCTGCGATATTCTTACACATTAGATCAGATATAAAGATATAAAGCAAAATTTAAAGACTATAAATAGGAGAATATAATCTGACCATTGCCATTCTTTGAGCAAACATACGCAAATTTGTGTTTAACGTCATACTTTATGACGTGATTTGTCAGCGTTATGTTGTAATGACCCATAGCGCAACATTCATTGTCAACGTGTGTAGATCAGATATAAAGTACAATTTAAAGACTATAATATAATCCGACCATAGCCATTATTTTAGCAAACATACGCAAGTTTGCGTTGAACGTAATACTTTATGACTTTATGACGTGATTTGTCAGCGTTATGTTGTAATGACCCATAGCGCAACATTCACTGTCAACGTGTGTAGATCAGATATAAAGATATAAAGTAAAATTTAAAGACTATAAATAGGATAATATAACCCGACCATAGCCATTATTTTAGCAAACATGCGCAAGTTTGCGTTGAACGTCATACTTTATGACGTGATTTGTCAGCGTTATGTTGTAATAGCGCAACATTCATTGTCAACGTTACGAGGAATAACATCGCTAAAACGTTCAAACAACCATTTTAAACATCGTAATATTTGCAACCAATACACCATAAACACGTTCATTATGGGGTAATATGAGGTCATGCTTGTGACGCTACATACCTGCGAAGTAATTGTTGGTAATGACGTTTCCTGCTTGAGACGTAGTTCGGTTCACAAAAGGCGAATTTGACGTGTTTACCGCGGTTAAAGTGAATTAAATGTGTGTTTTACTTCACGTTAATAAAGTACGTGGACGTGTGACGTTAACATACGGTATTATTTACGGTAAGCGCCGTTTATTGAGGTCATTTACCGGACCGACGGTTATTTCGAAATTGGGCTTAATCGGTGCGCGTGCGCGTGCGCGCGTCTCACAAAACACCGGACAGGTGAGGAGACACACGATACACAAAATGTATTTTAATACATACATATATATGTTTATATATTTATATATATTTATATATATTTTAAGAGTTTATGCGCGTGTTTTTGTTGTTTTGTTGTTATTCATATTTTCCTTAATATAACTTAAGTCTAATATAATTTTCCCTTCCATCGTGCAACGTAACCTTCACTAATATGTGTTAATAACATAATACTAATAATCGATCATATTTATATGATTTACTTATATATAAAATACTAATAATCAATTATAATATATATATATATATATATATATAATAGTAGACAGGCAGTTAATAGTAGACAGACACCATCTATTTATAACTAAGCCAAACTCTATGAATGTGTGTTTTATAGGCCTGCTGTTGCTTTAAAGCTATTTGTGTTAAACCAAAACTTCATTTTAAGCTTTAAAGTCATTTTTAAAAATTATATTGAAATTATAGTGCATTGTGACCGTATTAAATAAACAGACTACATGGGGTATGTACATTTTGTACCAGAAATTTACTTAAAAGTAATGAGAAAATGTATCATAGCAACTATATCTTGTTTATTATAATCTATTGCCTTTCTGCCATATTCAATTATAAAATTCATATTATATAAGCATGTAACATAAAACAGGTAGTATAATGAAACATAAGGTAGACATAATATAATATCACAAAGGGGCATTGAAATGCGTAACAGTGTGTATCGTATCATTCTGTATGTTTATGACTAAAATGACACATTTCTTCAGATTATAGTATTACTCTTATCTCTATTAGGTTTTATATATATAAATATAGAGAGAGAGAGAGAGAGAGAGAGAGAGAGAGAGAGAGAGAATNAATCTTAGTCTGATTAGCGTTTTTTATATGTTTATATATATGTTTATATATATGTTTATATGTTGATTTTAAACTTCTAAATGAAAATCCTTTTGTTTCCTTCTAAATAAAATTCCCAAAGCAACATGTTTATATTGTTGAGTTGCTGCTGGGTAAACAAGTAAATAAAACAACAATAAGGGGATCAACTATCAACTATTTAATAAAGCTTTTTAGGTTTTTGTACAGACATTTATTACATAATATTACTTAACTGATTTTAGGTTCACGTGTGTTTTATACATTATAATTGTTTCACATTTTTACATGTACTTTAAATTTGACTTTTTTCTTAGTGGCAGTTTTAGTAGCAGTGAGACAGTGTGACATCATACCCAGCTATTGTAATATATTGTGACAATATATTGGAAAATGTCCCTGTCTCCATTATATACTTCCTGGCCAAATTATTAATTGCTTTTTGTAGGCAAGACTTTACCGCTGTCTCCCCTAAACGTCAGATTTGTAGGATTTTGGAGAAGAGGAGGGATCATTTATAGATGTTATATGGAAATATTTGGTGGAACATTTGAGAACTTATGGTCTCAAATATCTAAGCATGTTTGACAAATGTTTTAAATCCGCAGTTGAAAGATTTTACGTGATGTAAATGAGAGAACAGGGGTGATATAGGTGCAACTGACTCCCTTTGTAATCACAATGTCACAAGTGTCATCACAAGTGTCTAATAAATTAATAGAAAATTATGAAAAAGGTTGAGCTTCATGTTGCAGCTTTTGTTCTGTGCCACCAGATGGCAGCAAAACCCAATAGGTTTTTTCAATACAAGGTCCTTATAGCAGATGCGCCCCTTACGGTCAACATGAACCATTGTAATGTTCCAATTGCATGTTAGGTGAGCACCACATTTGTTTAGTGTGTGTGTGCTTTTTAAACTTACAATTTCCACATTTTATGTTGCTGTAATCTAAAAAAAGTAAAAAAAGTTTGTTTTATAAACATGTAAGCTATTTAGATGATGTATTTAGAAGCGTTGATGTACAAACTTGATGTTGACATATTGGTGTGTGTGTGTGTGTGTGCGCGTGTGTGTCTGTGCCACTGTAAAATAAAAGAAAGCAAAAGTTTTTAAACATAGTGATGAAGATAAAATCTTATTAAGAGTTGAATAAAGTAATGTTTTTGGCAAATGGGTGGAGATGCTGTCCCTGTGTCCAGTTGGCCCCGCCCCCTCAATTGTTACTCTGTAGGCATGTATTGTTCAGGGCTGTGACCAGCAAGACAGGGTTGACCTTCCTCTGTGCAAGGTTCAGAGATTTCAATACAGTTTCCTCATCTGTTCCCGCCTTCTGCCCTGTAGCTCTGTCTCTGGTTTTGCATTGTACTAATTTAGTATAATATCACAGCATGCGTATTTTGGCCCTTAGGGTGACACAGGGATTGATGCATTAAACATGTGCATATTGTGCACATACATGTGCACCACTGCTGATCGAATGCATTACACAAATTTTTTTTTTTAGCTCTTTATTTTGTAGCATAAAGCCTAATGACCTTATATTGGTGAATTACTTATTGGTGAATTGCATTTATTGCAACTTCTGTATTGTACTGCAGCATCCAACCAGTGCCATATAAGACCTACATATATGTATATGTATATCTATATCTATATTATGTGTGTATCTGTATATTTATGTGTGTGTGTGTGTGTGTGTGTATATAACCTCAAATGTAAGTCAACCAGCAAACAAACACGCCTACACAGATGTATCATGCAGGCATGCATGTATCGTTGCAGCAACCACATGCACACCAATGTTCACCTTGGTGTTTTAAACAACCAGGAAGTGTTGACAGTGTGCAAATTATACAATGACCCTCTGACCTTTGACATTTTCAGGGTACAGTTAGCTGAGGTTAACAGTTTGGTTAGTTAAAACTCAACATTGCAAAATATATTAAACACTTTGTAAACACGTTATGTATTTGTGAAACATGTCACAACTTTAAATGTAGAATAAAGAGGCAAATAATGATGATCGACTTTAACCAGTCTTAGAGGAAACCTCTTTTATCTCCTCTCAGATAAGTTAATATTCACCAGTTATGAGCCAATTTATTTCACATGATTTTTAAATGCATCTTATTCTGCTCATATGCGACACGTCTGTTCAACGCCACATCCATCCTTTTTTCCAGACAGCCTAGGATGGAAATTGCACATTAAAGGCAACTTGTGTCTTTAAGCTTTGTTGAAATGAACCGTTAGGGGTCATTGTTCCCTGGAGACAAAGGTACTTATTTCTATAACAGACAGCCTTTGTGCTCCCCTCAGGATGCTGGGGGCGGCGGTGGGGGGGTGTTGGGGGGCGGACATAAAGTGCTATGCAGTTAGGAGGGGAAGCCCTGCCCACCCTAGTCTAGTCACTGTACAACTGGGGCAGTTACACTAAACAGTATGGAGTCAAATTATTATGTTATTATAAAACATGCTATGATTATGATTATGACAATTTAAAACCACATTCACATGTATAACCATGCATGCGTATGTTACAGCATAGGTAATGCGTTTAGCATTAAGCCTGAAACACATTGTTTTGTTGCTTCATTCAATAAAGTGCTAAAAGGATCACTTTTAATTGTGATTGGTTGTCAGTACACTGAGAAACCAAACAGGTGCTCCAATGTAAGCAATGAGTCTTTGCTTGGCAGATTATTGACTAGACCTTTTTCATCTGTGTGGGAGAGCTCTGAGTTTATCTAATTTTAAGAATGGATTCTTTTGTGAAGAGACCGCCACAAGTGTTTTTTGTAACAATATAAAAAGTGGACCGGGGTGTCTTGCTACTGGCAAGGTCGTAGTAATGCAATTGCTTTTAATGAAAAATGGATACCAGGAAGATGATGAGATTGCATCGCTATGTTGTAATAATAGATGTGTTCTGACAGAATAGTCAGATGTCAATAACAAAGATGCACTTTCAAATCTTTATCAGCCAAAACTTACTTTAACCATCAAGTACATCCATAGCGTTAATATTATATGATGCACCCTATATATATATATAGGTGTGTGTGTGTGTGTGTGTGTGTGTGTGTGTGTGTTTAACAAACTGGCATTGAGACTTACTGACTCCATCCATATGGACAAAGTTAGGCTTTTTACCAGGAAATTATGTTTCCTTGAGATGGGACAATTCTGATTGTTTCTAAATTTGGAGAATTCCTTGGGATCAGACACGCAATTATATCCCAGAATGACCCTCTCCCAGGAGAAACAATGAGAACGGATTATTATTACTGGCTATCTTTGACTGGAATCAAAGACAAAGTCTATTGACAAACAGTCAAAAGAGTGTGTCAAAAAAATGGTGCCATGTGGTGTAAGGAAGAAACATGGACGTTATGTAGATTTTAGGTTTAAGTTTAGCATTCATAATTGCTAAACCATATGTATGTTGATTTTCCTCAAAAGTCCAAACTATAGCTCACTTCCTGTCTGGTTTTAGCGTCCCAAACAATGGAACTTGGAACAATCAGTAGAAGATTGGGTGAGTAATGCTTGCAATTTCATTTGTTAGAAATAATAAACTTTAACTACAATACCAAAAACTGAAAAAATTGTGTAAGCAAAACAGTAATTAAACAGTACATGACTGTCATTTTGCATACTGTATATAATTCCTTATGCATATGTATTCTGTGTGTGTGTGTGTGTTGGTGTACAGTGCTTGCACTCTGCTCTCCAACAATCTGCTCAGTGAGGTGTGACCAGATATTGTGCATCTGAATCCCACACTAGACTACTGATGCAGCGACAGAGGGGAGGAGAAAGAGAGAGAGCAGAGAGAGAGAGAGTGCAACAGACAACATTTCTCTCTCACACACGGAGGGAGACGAGTGCTGCTGGTTCCTCTGGATCCTCTATTTCCTCTGGAGGAACGGTGAGTGTCTCGTTCATCTCTTACAGCTGCTCATGATGTTTGTTTGTAGAGGCTACAGCCATACTGCAGGTGATTCCAGGAACGTGCTTGAATCTCCTCTAGCTTCTGTAAATGTCAGGTTTGTACGTGAAGACGAACAACCTCACCTTAAAACGAACCGTGGGTGCTCGTCATGTCCATTAACACGTGTAATTTCTCTATTAACATAGATTGCAATCTTAGCTTAAGCACTGCTAATCAGATAGTACTACACCAATACATAGACCTTTCGCATAGACACATATGTGCAGTGTGGGAAAGCGCTACGATTCAGTCATTCTGCTCTTGTGGTAACCATGGAGAAGGCAGCCGGCATAGCAGCCTGGGATTAGAACACTGAGTTTGAGATAATAAGGTGATTCGGATGCTAGGAGAATAAAACTCATGAAAGCGTTTGCCTGACAGGTCGTTTATCACGTATTTAAAGTAGATTTGACTCCATTGAGCGGCGTTCTGCGTGAGCACCATGTGTCTGATTCTCGAAAACAGACGCAAAAAACGTTTAAAATTAAAAATGTGAAAAGGATGCAGGGGGGCCAAAATTTCAGATATTTAGGCAAAAAATTGGATGTCAACAGGTTGTTTGGGCTGAAATGATGTCATCTTAATATCTGACTTCATGAGGTCATCAGATATTGTAGCTTTGATAAGTTTTTTAGATCATGTACTGACATTATATGTAAAACAACACTTTAAGTGATGGCTGACTGGTGTAAGCAATACATTACAAGGACATTTAATAATACATAATATATATAAGGACCATAGGTAAATGTTAATGGGCTTTGGAGGGAAATTTGAGGAGAAGCACAGTGTAAAATAATAGTACTATTTAAGGCTTCATCACACTGATCGATTTAATGTAGACGCTTCACTGAGCTTCATATAATCTCCAGACCAGAACCGTTATATATTATTGATAATCTATATATCTGTCTGTCTGTACTATTGTAGGTACTGTTTTTGACTTATACTAACTGTACTAAAATCTTCAGTACTAGAGTACTAGTAGATTAGGACTAAGTAGAACTGGACCACAGTATTCACAGTTGCATTGGTTCACGGTTGGGTTAATTTGGGATTTAGGTTAGACTAATGGCTTTTGTTGCCCCTTTAGACTGAGTTTAAAGAAAACCCCCTTCAGGGACATCATTTTTTATGGCTGCAGGTCATAAACAGCCCCTCACCCACCGTGTCTGTAAGAAAAGCAGAAAGACTGTGAATAAATCTATGGGTTTTCCTTAAGGAGTGATTCTCACAGCGGTCATGCATGTCTGAGGGCCTGTTGAACTAACTGATACCATGATGAGTCAATCAATCATCATTTAAGAAGGTCTTCTATGGTGGAACTCCATTTATGCACACATGTATTAAAGAAAGACCATTTTAACTCTAAATTTGATCTTGAAGATCTTATCTGAATTACCTGATGGTTTTCAATGAGGTCCTCTGTTGTCCCTTTTAAATAGAATGACTAATAGAATTTGTTTCCCCTCAGTGTTTAACCAACTTTTTGAATCAAGAATGCAATTTAACAAACATGGAGACAGATGGTGATGGAAACTCACAAGGCTCTGCTAACAAAGAATGTATTTAGCGCAGAGGTCCTTATCCCATAAGTCATCATTCAGATAAGATCCCCAAGTCTTTTCTGATTGGCTGTCGACAACAGGAGAAACAATATGCAAAATGCAATAACAAAATGCAGCTATTTTATAATTTTATAATTTGGTTAACAAAATATAAAATACACAAAAATAATTCAAACGTGTGTGTGTGTATACTGTATATATACTGTGTGTATATATATATATATATATATACTGTGTATATATATATGTACTATATTGAAAGTGCTGTACCCATGTTTCATGTGCAGTGAATTATCTAAGGCTGCCAAGAGTGTTTTGTGAGTTAAAAATAAAGATTGAAAGTGCTTTAGATTTGGATAGTAATCCATATTTATGCACTCTGTGATTGAGGTGATTAGAATAGCCTACCACCCAGATGCATTGTGGGTAATAAGAGCTAAAGAGAAAACTTACAAGTGTAAAAATGCTACAATGGAGGGATTTCAGACACAGAACAAATGTGTGAGGTTAAATCAGAAGTAGCTATCTTTTCTCTCTTTTCTGCTTGAGTGATTACATCCTGCGTTGGCAGGACCACGCTTTGCCAGACGCAGAAACTACATAACAATGAGAGAGAGAGAGAAATGGATAGAGAAAGCTCAAAGCTATACAGTCATTAAGGTTTCCTGTTTGGCACGGACCCTGACACACACGTATGCGTTCGTGAGGCCGTATAACAAACTCCTGTGGGGTCTGACTTACACAGGCAGTTAGCACAGCCAAAACGTATAAGGTGAGAAGATTTTCATATATCAGGCCAGCAGTGATGTGTTCTTGAATGGCGAGGTTGTGGGAGACGGATTATTCAATTATTCAAAGCAGGTGGTGAGTGGTGTGTGAGTACATAGTCCGGTCAGTAGCTAATGACCGTGACTCACTGACTCAGCCTCAGATATTACACTGTTAAAAATCTGAGGATCTGAAGAGATATATCCACTTGTGGAATCTTGTGGAAGACAGGATGAAATTAGGGCGGGGCTAATGAACCTCAAGCTATAAGCTCCGCCCTAATGCCCACTCTGAGGCACCCAGTTTACAGTTTGTTTGTTTACTTACAGCTGTTTCTGTACATTAGGTTGATATAAAGGGAAATTTTATTAATATTAAACAAATWGCACATTTACATATTTGTAAACTTGTTTTATCAGCTAGTTTGGTAGCCTTCCTGGTAGCTTAACTGGTAGAGCATTGTGTTAGCAGCATAAAGGTTGTGGGTTCGATCCCAGGGAATACAAGTATTGGTTTAAAAAATGGAAGAGATATTGAGTTCAATGTAAGATGCACTATAAAAAGCCAAATAAGTAAATTTGTGTTTTTAAAGTTCAGTATCATTACTTGAGGTCAGAACAGATTTTTAGCATTAAGATGAATCTGATGCTAAAATCTGAAACTTTAAAGTCCATCCCAGATGGACTGTTAGTTGGTTTAATTTAGTAAACAAAATGAATTAGGCAGTGAGCAGGGCTTCCAAATCTGAAGAAAAGTCTCTTTTATTTCTGACATGCAGATAGAAGGATGGATGGATAAGACACAATAGACTTACAGGGAAAAAAAGATAGTTCTGCCTCTGTTTACTGACTGACTGATGTTATTTCAAGTGGAAGAATAAAGAGTTTATTTCCATTTTAAGAGCAAATCAATCATGTGAGGGACGGAGAAAAGGGCAGAGAGAGAAAATAAGAGAGAAAGTGATATGGGGGTGTTAAAGAAAAGTGTCAGAACAAGCAGGAGAGAAAAATTCCATCAAATTCAGCTCCTCTCACTGGGGTTACAGGCCGTGAGCTTTATCCACCAAAATTAGCCCACAGCTCCACAAAGACTCTATATGTCCTACACCACCCCCATATATACATGCACATCCACAAAGAAACCTCTACTTTCCCATTAGTATTCCTAAGGAGCTCTGCCTCTGTAATTGCTCGATCAATAGAGAGCTGAGGCCACCTCTGAGGAGAACAAAATGCTGGTGTGTGGCTAATACACTTATGGATAAACTCACACAATACATGAAGTCCTCACAGAGACATATGAGGTAGAGATTTTAGAGTGCTGAGGTAGACATATGAGATATGAGTGCTGCTTTCTCATAGCTCAGAAGCTTTAGTAGAGGTCTGCTGACGTATCAACAGATGTTCCTTCTGAAATTTGAACAAACTCAATCATTTGTGTTCCTGTGTAGCTCAATTGGTAGAGCATTGCATTGGAGGTGCAAAGGTTGTGGGTTCGATCCCAGGGAACACAATAAAAAATGTGTGCATTAGATTCACTGTAAGTTGCTTTGATTAAAAGCGTCTGCTGAATGAATAAATGTAAACCTGAGCACAGTTTGGAACATTGTTAAGATGTCTTGTAAAACCTTTGTGAGGTATTTTTGTCTTGAGAAAAAATAAAGAGTTAGGAAAAGTATTTTTCTCTTGAGAAAAATTGTAGGATATTTAAGCAAAAGGCTGATTTTCATTTAATCTTATTGCCGCCTGGGAGAAAGTAAGATAATGAAAAGATCTCATTTGTGATCTTCTGTTTGGATTTAGGTCTTTTTCTGCAGAAGCCTGGTGCATCTGGTGGACAGTCCACGGAAAGTCAAACACCATGTGAGCAGTGGTCGCTGTCAACATTACAGAGGCAGAATGCTGCTTCAGCGTGGGAGTTCTGTGGTTGTTGTTCTGTTATGTCTCTTCAGCGTTGTTAATGGGTTTTTCAGCGGGTTTGGGCCAAAACCGACTTCCCAGACACAAACAGAGAAGAAGGGGTGGGGCATACCCTACATCGGAACATGGAAACCAAAACTTCCATCGTTTGGTTTGGCATCATTGGCGTTCTTTGGTGGGGCTAAAGGGTCTTTGACTACCACAACAACGGTGAACTCCGAAGACCCCCCAGAGGTTTCCACACAAAACTATTCTCTGTCTTCTGAGGGGTCGACCAGTCCAAAATACCAGACAACCACAGCTGAAGGAATTCAAAGCAACACTGTCCAGGTAGGCATCCAGCCATCTTTACAATCAGCAAAAACGCCATCAAATGAACTTTTCAGGAACACTGAACATTTGGAGAGACCGAAATCTTTTCCCAAGCATGATCCAAATTATGACCTTGACCTCTGGCCCCCCAATAATGGCCAGAGCACAGACAAGACACCACAAACTACATCTCCACAGATAACTCAACCAGAAACACTGACGTCTGTTGCTCAGAGTACTAGCACCATGCAAACTGTCACACCGGGATATACTACAGAAGCCAGAAACCTTTACAGTAACCAAACCATACCCACATATAGTCAACCGACAACAGAAGCTAAACTGCCAACAACAACAACTTTGTTTCAGACCACACATGGGATAAGTCCAACAGACCTGAACCTCAAAATATCTCCTGAACCTCTGACCACCATCGGCCCTGTTCTGTGGACAGAACAAACTGTCACAGAGCCAAACTGGACACGTTCTAAGCCCACTGGAAAAACTCTAGATGGATTTACATTGGCAGAACAAACCACGGCCCCAACAGCAGAAGAAACAGTCCAAAGCGTTAGCCCAGAACTTTCTTTGACTCTGCCAACAAGAGGTAAGTCAGTCCATCCTATCTGTTAATCAGTTCAGCTATGAACCAATCAAATAAGATTTTCATGATGTGGCATTTGTGTGTTGTATTTGTTTGTTTGTTTGTTTAATAGCTTTTCTCTTAGTTAAGAAATCTTCCATTAGGCAACAGGCACTTATTGATTATCAATTAAGGGCTATTACAGTCAGGCTGATAAATTGATTATTGGTGATGTCAAGTCTGTGAGACATGCAAACTGTTGCATATTTAATGTAAATAAATAAATCAAAGTTGATAAGAAAAATATGTTACAAATTAAAGGGTTACAGCTGCCTTAAGCGTATTTATGTAAAACGTTTGAGAGCTTTGTTGTCATGAAAAATTAGCTTACATGGCGATAGCACATAGGAAATATATATTAAATCTAATGGGACAGGAGTGTAAGGAATTTTCAATACAATACACACAATACACCACAAATAAATACTGAAAATATAAACAATACAAAAACAACACGTTGTTAACCAGTGTTAGCAATTTATGTGGTATCCACAGCTAAGAGAGTGGTAAGAAACGGCTAACTGCGCGACATTAGATCAGTATTCTGTAGGCAGAGTTAGCCAATCCTTTGGGGCCGTGTTTTTCAGCACTGCCTGTTCATGGATGCTGGGCATGAGGCTTTTAACATTTAGACTTTCTTTTTTCCATTCCTGCTATCATTCTCTCGCTCTCTCACTCCCTCTCTCTCAGTAATAGTCCTGTCTTGATGTTTGCTGGATGTCAAAGTCACCGTTAGCCTTTCAGTCTCACATTTTCCTTCAGCCCTTGTTTGGCTCCCAGAGGTTTTGTTTTCATGTCTTTTCCTTCCTATCCGAACTTGAATCCTTTTAGATGAAGGAGCAGAAAGCAAGAAACAGAGAAGTTGTAGAGAGTCGTTTAGCAACAGAAAGCACAGCTTCCTGTAGCTCAGTCTGGTAACACGCTGCTCTAATGATGCCAAGGCTGTGGGTTTTATTCCAAGGCAATGCATATATTGCTAAAAATAGCAGAATAGCTTTGTTGCATGTTAAAACTATTTGCATAAAAGTAAACATACATTTCCATCAACAAACACAATGTGAATTCAGCAGAGATATTTAGAAGAATGTGCCCCCCGTCTGTAGAAACATAGCTTAAGCTATACATGCTACAGTGTGTGAAACATGGTACTGTGTGTGTGTGAAACATCAAATTATTGACTAATGTTTGGGTCACCTTGTGTTCTGGAGGGGCAGACAGCCACAAATTGCTTATCCCCCCATCTTAAAACCACACCGAAGCAGAGAGCAAGGTCAATTATAAGACTGGATCTGAGAGGAGGAGGAAGAGGGGGGAGTAAAAGGAATGAGGAGAGCTTAGGGTAAGAAGAAAGATGTGTTAGAAGCCTAGAAGGGTAATGAGGGCTGTTTACCACAGTGAGTGTGAGATATTCTTGCTCAGAAACACACTAATGTGTTTGTTTGTTATGTACTGGCATCGATTACTTAAAACTTTTGTTTGAGTTTGAGTCAAAAGTGAAAATTGTCATTATTTATTGACCATTATGGCTACAGGTTATAATTTGTCAGGGTCAAAACAACTGTATGCAATGTATATGTATATGTATATGTGTATATGTATGTAGGCATATACATCAGTGAATTCCTTTATGCAGCTACAGTCTTCCTGTAGCTCAACTGGTAGAGCATCATGTTAGCAACCCAAAGGTTGCAGGTTCAAGCCCAGAGAACGCAAGTATTGGTAAAAGTTGCTTTGGAGAAAAGTGTCTGCCAATTGTAGATATATGCAGTCTTTTGATGTCACGCAATATGTGTGAGAAATACAAAGGAATTTAAATCTAAAATTCTTCTCCACAAAACTCATTTTCCACAGAGCACATTCAAACTGCTACAAACATCCATGCAGACTCAAATAATGCTTTGTAGCTTTGGACGAGGGAAAAATTAAGTCAATAATGAGTTAAATTTCAGAATGCTTTTCATACTGAAACTGTTTTATTACTTATATAACTAAAACGCAGCACATTAATTGCCCATAAAATAACATATGGCATTTTTAAAACTTAATAGACATTATAACCACTATGAAAAATGCTGCAGAAATTCTTCTAGCCTGCTGTATGGAAAACAGAGCATCGTACGTATTTGGAAAAACATGCAATAATTTCAATTTGTTGTAAACTTGGCATAGCCAGGTCCTCTGTAGACGAATACCATCAGATTATTTTAGCCTATTAGTTGACAGTACGGGGAATACCGATTCTGATTGGCCGTTCAATTTAGCGCAACCGTGCATCTGCATTGCATCTGACATGCTCAATTTGCATATTTTTCACACTTTGGGTGTCTTGATCAACATTTGATTGTAGGGAAGGCGGGAAGTTGTGTCAGGGGGGGAATTTAAATGGTTGTCAAGGTTACGGCTCTCTCTGAGCAGTAATGGTGTAATTGTTGTCAGGGTAACAATGGTGTTGTCAGGGTAACAATGGCACTGTGTAGTATTACCGTTGTGGACAGTCTGTTTTGGGTAAATTGAGAACAGAGGTATGTGTAGTCAGTGGGAACATTCAAACACACCTCTCTGCAATGTAATATGAGGTTAAAATTAAAGTTATGCTTGCCCAGAAATGTCTAGACTAGCTGTCTAGACTCATTACAGCCTATTTTGGAGATTGTGTGTGACTTTGTTGAACCCATAAGGAAGGAAAATATTTTCACAATCCAGATCGTCTTGTGATGTAATGAAGTCTATTGAAGTCTGTTAATAAGCGATCACAGCCAATACATACACAAATACACACATTCATTTTCACACGGAGGAAAGAAATTACTGAATATGTTTATTAAGCCATTTTTCTCTTCTTCTCTCTCATTGGTCCCAACAAAGCTCCTGTAGCAAGCTAGCTTCCTGTAGCTTGACTGGTAGAGCATTGCGTTAGCAATGCAAAGATTGTGGGTTCGATCCCATGGAATGCAAGTGTTAAAAACTCCATGTATTCATAGAATTCCCTTTGGATAAAAGCATCTGCCAAGTTAAATGAAATGACAAATGTCAGGATATTAGGTCCTCATAACCTGTCACATCACACACACACTCAGTACACACAACTCCCACGTGAGAGATGCAGTGATTGATTTCACACTGTGCAGGGGTCAAAATTACAAATTCTGATCTAATTCCCTCTTTATTATTAGGGGAGGGAATGAAATGTGGGTGTGGGGTGACCGTGGTGAAGATGAAGATAACTAGCTGTGATAGAACAGCCCTCATCGTGTGATGAAGGCTGGTGGGCTAGGCGGTTCTGACAGAGAGCGATGGAGGATGTTTGACGCATCATTTAAAGCCAGCTGGTGGAAGATATTTTTATATATTTATTTATATATATTATATGTGTGTGTGTGTGTGTGTGTGTGTGTGTGTATATACACACACGTATGTATGAAGAATGTACCACATATGGAAGTATTCTGTAGTTAGACCTAATACAACAAAATCGATCTAGATAATAGAATCAAGATTACTTGATGTCACTAGTAAATATTCCTGCCTCGTCGTTCAGTCATAAAAACTCTGCACCACATCCCCATGTGCTCTGTTTTTTCCCTCCAGGCTTTGCACAGGAGGAAGGCGACATGGGAATAGGGAAAAGTGCTGATCCGACCACATCATCCAGCACGACGACTCGCTGGAACACGGGTAATTAAAACTGTCTGACGGAATACATGCCTGTCATAATTGTTCTCAGATTGCATCATGGGACATAAGCCAGTTTCTAGAATACACAGATCGAATGAAAAGACCATTGGCCTAAATAACGTTATAGATACGCAACTTGCAAAACGTGTGTAGCTTGTAAAACTTAAATTTAATAAATACCCACACACAACACACACTTCTCAAGCGAACATGGATCTGGGGTTAGCAACAAAATCAAAGCGGTTCAATTTAAAATTAAGTTTGGAATTTCTGCACCATTTCTGAACACTGTCCATCTAGTGAGAATCGTCCTTCATTGGGAGTCTCATCGTAAGGGAAACCACCTTACAAATGGCCTACTTTGTTATTTTTATAGCTGTACATTAAATATAGATGGTAAACAATATTCTGCCATACTGTGTGTGGGTGTGTGTATGTGTGTGTGTGTGTGTGAGATACGGCCGATCGCATCTACACCACCCACCCGCAACCTGCCTGTAATTGCTTCCAAAGGGAAGGGGAAGCAGTTACAGGAACAACACATTTCTCTCATCGTCGGCACCTCCCACAAACAAGTCCATCGCTAACCTGCCCAGCAGAGCTGGGTTATGCAACAAGCATCTCACTAGGGCAAATATATTTACTTGATCACATGGTACATCTACGTTTCATCCTAACCTACATTCTTTCCACCTCATTCAACAGTCTAACCTAAATTCCATTAATAGAAGAACAAGATGGTTGCAAGATGAAGGTTCTGTGGGTCAAAGCATCACACCGACCTGTAGCTGATGTATTCCTGATGTATTAGAAACTAGCACATTGGGCTACATTATAGCCCTCTGCTTTCATCAATATGTATGGGACGGTCATGCCCTGCTGCCCATTCATCTATTATTAGAGAGGGCAGAAATTGAAAGTGAGGCTGGGCAGGTGAAAGTTGAAAGTGAGGCTGGGCAGACCAGTTCATACCTGCATAATAGATTAATTTATGTCCTTTTAAAAGTCCATGAATAGATTTAAAAATCATTTAACATTTTTTGTGTTGCACAACATAAATTACAGCAAACATGACATGAATGAAGTGTGAAAAACTATTCTTTTCAGGTTTGCTAACTGTTTCATTCAGGTGATCAAATAACCCTTTATTAGTTAACTAAGTCAAAGTTTAGCAGTTGTGGGCTCTGAATAAACCAGTCTATGAGAACTAGTTAAACTTGATTAGCTTGTGAAATTAAGCTGTAAAGTTAAAGTGCAGCATAACTTTTCAGAATTTGTGAGCGATATGTCTTTAAGCATTAAAAGTTTCCTATAAAGTTTCATGTTTCTGTTTTTAACTGCAGTCAGATACTGTAAGTCTGTTTAGATACGCCCAGGGTGGCACCGCCAACAATAGACCCTGTCTGTGGTTAAAGAGGGATTTCCATTAACCCCATGTGGATCAGTGGAGACGTTTGCCTTTACTCTACTTCCTGTCCCCTCCTGCTGAACTTCCTGTCAAAACAATTACAATTACACAATCATAATAGCATCGTATGGAAAAGGACAGCTGCAGTGATGAAAAACACACTTGTTTTTAGCTCTAATGTTACATGTTACAAGTGTGTCGTGTGTTTTGTCGTGAAAGTTTGTGCACTTAATTTCCATGTATTGAGTGTCAGGGATAGGGTCACTGAGATTTGATTGATTCCTGGACTTTGGCTAACACTCAGATATCGGTCAGATTTTCCACACCCCTCCGGCTGGAGGGCACAAGCAAGCCAAGGGAAATGAAGAGGGACTGCCACAACAAACCCTCTTATCAGTGCCGCCTTCATGCCACCCACTTCCTGTGCCCGCCCACCACATACTTACCTCTGAAGAATGCCACAATAAACACCCACAGGATAATCAAGCAGTGATTATTCTCTTCAAAACCTTTTCAATCTTGTTTAAATGCCATTAAAAGCTCATTTGAGCTAGACTGCCATTAACTGCATATAGTGAGCATTGCTAAACCCAGCAGAATAATATTATTTACGTTCATCATTTTTTATCAATCTATTGTTTGTTAAAGCCAAACAATAGATTTTTCTTCAGCTCTATTTAGGCTAGTTTTATCAAGCCAGTGCACTTATATAAACCAAAGTTGGATGGATTGAAGTTTTGAAGACAAACAGAAATACTGTAACCTATATTTATTGTGAGATTTAAATGGATAAACAGCTGGCTTGATGTCAGGCTATATGTTAATGGGAGCTCAGCGGTTAGTGTTGTTGTAGACTTGATTAAAGAGTTGAGTTTAATGAGCGGTGTGCTGCCGCTGTACACGCCACCATTTGTTTATCCACTTCCACCATTAGAATAAACACTACAGTGTGTTTTCACATTCCAAGCCAAGCTCATCACCAAGCTAAATTACTATTTGGCTAAAGCGAGACTGGTTAACCAGCCTTCCTGTAGCTCAACTGGTAGAGCATTGTGTTAGCAGTGCAAAGGTTGTGGGTTCGATCCCACGGAACACAAGTACTGATTAACAAAAAATGTATATACTGAATTCACTGTGAGTTGCTTTAAAGCGTCTACCAAATAAATGTTGCCAAAACCTGCACAAAATTTACCAGACCCACTTTGGTGTGACAAATAATACAATATATGAACATAATTTTTTGGTATAATTAGAATAATTGTCAGCACTAGCAATATATAACTGAGGCAGGGTCTCACCAACACACAAGAACATCCACCATTTACATTTATAATGTAGGGCTTTGTAGCCACTCTTAAACAAAAATTACATCTTGAGGTTTTTAGGTGCTGGTGGAATACCAATGATTTCATGTTTCATGTTCCCCTTTAAAAGCTACATGGCCTCTGTCTCGGGGGTACAATTCAACTCACAGGCGCTTTGAGGAACGCTGATGGCGGCGCTCGGATGAGTTGTGGCTCTGATGTACTCCGTAAAGGGTGTAATTAGATGTGTCAGTCTCTGAAAAGCTGACGTACATCTCCACGCTGTTACGCGTGGCTGTTGAAGCTAATATTACCCATCTGAGATGGATTTGCATATCACTTGCACATTCACAGCAGGGCAAAATTCTTAGTTCTGGTGGAAACAAATGCCTCATCGCTTTTTACAGTGGCACATTAGAGGACACTGACACACTTGTGTGGGTTTACATAATGTGTTTACTGTGCAATGATGTCATCTAAGGACTCGTGTAGCCAGGGACAACTATATGCATCACTTCAAAATGGTCTGGGAGCATTTTTCACAAATGACACTGCCAAATCGAACCTCACTTGCTGTTGCAACCCTCTGCTGTGGAGCCCTAATGAATGCAACGCACTTCAAACTCCAGAGCCAAGCCTGTCTGAGAAACAACAGATACAATCACAATTAGGTTTATATGGAAACAACAGATGTCAGGTCTCCGCCCATCATGACAGACTCCCCTGCTGCTAATAAAATCATGTTCTATCCAGTTGTTCCCTGTGAGTCATCATCACATAGTGACAGTGGTAACAGGATCAGACCTTTAAGCATAATGCTTTTCCAGATTTTGGGAATCACTGTTTTAAACCATGTTTTTCCTGACTGTGAAACTGGACAATTACCTCAAAATTGCCCTCTAGTGGTTGTGGTTATTACTGAAAACAAATAATAGGTTGTCCAATGGATGTGTGTCACCTGCCTGTTTTATATATGTGACTAATTTGCTAATTTTGAGACTAGCTTTCCATTCAATTACATTACAGATTCAATTGTAAAGAATATACAGTACATATATATGTGTATTAAAAGAGCATTTTAGCTAATGCTTAGTTTTTTTACATGATTGTATCACATCATACACAGGAATGTTTTTAATTAAACTATTACATGTTTGCTAATACTGCAATTTTTTTTCAGAAATGCCCACCACACTGTCTGAGGACTGGCTGACAGATTTTACCCAAGAGTCAGCACTACCAGACTGCAACGCAGAACGTTCTGGAATATGCAGCTCCAGTGAGACTTGGCCCACTACTGTCCTGAGCAACAGCAGCAAAAACGACAGCATGTTCTCCAGTCCCACCAACCACTCTCACAATCCTACCCTGTTTCCGGTGTCACCTATGTTTGTAGCACTGTATTCTGACTGGAACAGTGCCCTGGCGACATGGGGTTCAGCATGGGAAGCACACATTTATGGACTGGGGACTGTATTCTGTCTAGTCGCCTTGGCCTCTACCTTAAACCTTCTCTGCCTACCCCTGCAGTACCCATCAGGCTGTGGCTACTTTGCTTTGGTTAGTTTTTGCCTAGTGGCGGCTGGCTGCACTAGAGCATTTGCCCTGGTGTACGACGCCTATGGATACCAGGACCGCATGGGATCTGCTGATGCTTCACTGTTACTGTACGAAGCACCATTTCCCTGTATGACTGCTGCTTTTGGACTAGTTTTCCTGCTCCTTTCAATGCGATCCCGAATGCAGCTCTCCTATTCGGCCTTTCAAAGACCCTGCTTCCTGGCCTGCTTGGTGCTCCTGCACTTTGCTGCTGCTTTCGGCCCTGTTGCATTACTCCACGTTGACCAACAGGGAGCGCTCTTCCTATTTCTATCCTTGATCTCCAGAGGCACCTTTGTGACTCTGGCAACTTTCCTATCAGTTGCATATTTTGTGTTTTACTGCTATGTGCGCGCTGACTCCAAACATATTTACCACCTGAACAACACATCACCAACACCAGCTGAACGGTACAACCGCTGCCCATTTGCAGAAAGTCGAGACTGGGACCGGGCAGCAGCTGCAGTGCTGCTGTCAGCCATTTTCACTCTGGCTTGTGCAGGGCTGCAGCTCTATGCCATGCTGCATGCTCTTGGCCTTGCTGGGAGTGCAGAGGCCTTTCGCCCATGGCCGTGGTGGATGTTTCAGTTCAGTTGTCGAGTCTGTGAAGCTGTGGTCTGCCTCACACTGGTGCTGGTAGTTGCTCAACCGGTTTACTGTTCTGACCACCTTCCCCAGCCAGGCAGTTGCTGGACAGAACTTCTTGCAGCGAAGTCACCTATCATTCCTGGAAGCTACCAGTGGACTCTATCTCACCAGGAGAAGCTTGCAATCTGTGATACAATTGGGCATGGAGAAACAGAGTGCCTACCTCTGTATACGCTGGTGGATGAGCGTTTAGGGAGCTTGAATGGCCTTGACCTTTTATACCATAGTAACAGGGCATTGGCCTATCGTGACCTTGACCTAGACTTGCCAAATAACCCACCTAACACTGGTGACCCCTCTGGATGTTCATCCTGTACCAGTGACTCCACAGCAGACCTGCGCCCTCCATCACCAATAAACCTGAGGCGAAGCATTGATGAGGCCCTGTTTAGCGAGTCTCTTTTTCCCATGAGTCTTTTCAGTCCCCTGCGGCCTTTTGCTTCCAGTGACCGCTCCCTGGATGGTAGGCTGACCAACTCAAGTGGTGCCCAAACCTTAAGAGACACTCTTACACCTGATCCAGGCCTATACAGAACATCTTCATGTGTAGAGGTCCTACCCCTCACCCCCCTCCCATTGCAAGTCAATGAAGATGGCCCCTCATTGGATTTTCCTCCATCCCCATCTCCCTCCCTATCATCCTCTACTTGCTGCTCATCTCCAGAACGTTGGCGAGGCAGCTCAAGTTCCTCGTCCCTCTACAGGCAATCTCTGGCTGGTTCCTCTTTGGTTTTATCCTCTAGTCCAGATGGAATCCATGCTCCACCCTCTACCCTCAGTGATAATTCCAACCGCTCTACCACCTCTGGCCATCAGGAGGGCAGCATACAAAGACCTTACAGAACATTAAACTCACAGGAGAGCCTGGACCAGCAGTCACAGTTTGACCAGTCTGTCCAAGCAGAATTTATTAACGTGTGCAAACAGATCGATTCTCTTAGCATCTGCAGTGAGACTATTGACCTATAGGGGAAGACTTTTACATTTACATGAAGAATGATGTAATAAGAATCTAAAAAGCAGAGGAATAATGGGAAGACCAGAAGATTTAAGAAGATTGTTTGCTGAGGTGCCAAAACAGATTTGTTTTGTATTAAATATATACAGGCAAATGTTTTGTTGATTTGAACTGTTCCAACTGTATCACTTTGTAAGGGTGTTGGTTGAACTTTACAGAGGTAAGTTCCCCAAAGAAATGAAAGTGTTTTTCTTGTAAAGGAAAAAGTGCCACTGACTGCCAAAACTGAAGGCAGATTTTGTATAAAATTTCACAATAATTATTGGTAAACAAATTTGTAATTGTAAAACTTTAACGTTTCAAAAATTCTCTACAACGCTAACGGTGACATTTGTAGACATTTGTACAAATTTTTGTCCATGTAATTTAAACTGTGAGAGTGAAAACTACTGATAACCGTATTGTAAGCAACACTTCCAGTGAGATTTGAAAATTTGACAAGTAACCTGCTAGTAATTCAGCTTGACCTTGTAGCCTTCAGGTGCACAAGTCCCTGTGAGTTTGCAAGAATGCATTATAATGTTGATAAAGGACTCTAGAAGTGGATTCTTTGAGGAGATGCTAAAAATCTACATGCTACTGCACTGCCCTCTACTGGTAACATTACTGGAAACTGACACCTAGCACTTCTTAAACTGAGGTATATACTGCCATTCCATCCATCTTATATGTACATGTAATATAATTATATTAATTATATAACTATAATTTATTTATCAGTCAAGTCATACAAATTACTTAATACACAGTTACTCAGTACATATTAAAAACAAAGAAAATGACTACATTTTGTAGTGTGCATGTTTTGAAAACATGACCCTTGGGAGAAAGCGCATTTACATTCAATTTTTGTCATTAGAGACGGTTGGAGATTTCATCACAAATGCTGAAACATCATGGCACCTGAAACAAGCTAAACACAACGGATTCAGTTTATTGGTTTATCAGGAAATATTCAACCTCAGTTAAGTACACCGTAAACAAACTTGGCTTTTAAATTTAAAAAAAAAGCGAACAAGCAACATCCAGCTGATTCAAGGATGCGAACCGTAACTTTGTACATCATTATGCTGATTTAACAGAAATTTCTGTGTAAATGTGTCCACATACTAAATTCGGAGGTTCAGAGAATGTACACAGAACTCTAGTGGAAACTGAAAGTAAATTAAAGAACAAAAAAAATTACAAAAAACTTAAATTCACATGGATGACACTTCATTTGGCAGTTATATGAAGTCACATGATCTGGTCACAAGTGGTGCATTTCTGTTCAATAGTTGCTTGTCCATTTAAAACAATTCCGCATATTTTACCCAACACAGCTTTTCCCAACACACCTGTGGGGAAAAATTGGTGATATCCTGGAAAAGAGGACCAGAAACTCAGAGCATTTAATTGGCTTTTGTTAAAGATTATATATAGTCAAGTTTAACTAAACAAAATGCACTTGGCAGCAAAATAGCATAAACGCTGCAATGCTAAGCTGAAAAAAACACCACAGTATGCGCATTAAAACGTTTCACACCTTTTTCAGAGTCCCAACTGCATTAGTTTCCCATAATTCTGTTACAATTCCTGTAAAGAGGACTGAAATAAAACGTCCGCCTCAATTAACCAGCCTTCACAAAATCTTGGTTCCAGCTTTTTGGTCAGAAATATCCGGACACAACAACGACACTCATAGCAAATGTGTACATCAACAGCTATTGGTTTTGGTGTAATCGTTTGGTATGAATTATACCCTACAAGGTACAGTAAAGTGGACACAACATGGCGCCAAGATAAACAGATTTGTCTGACCGGTAGGCATTTTACCATCATAAATATAACCGTTCTCTATGTACCTCTGTTCTCTTTCTTCTACAATTAAAACGTATCACATTGCATCTTCAGTAGTTGCAAACAGACTATAAAAGATTGCCTCAAGTATAATTGGACTGCTTGGTCTCATGGCAGTCATCAGTTTGCAAATGATAATGATGAAGAATTTGATGCTGCAAACGCCTCAAGACAGTTGCAACGCCAGTTTGTTAGAAGAAAAAGGCCTTTAAGAACAGAAGCTCCAAATGCTCTCCTGTTTTTGATGGTCTGCTCATTGCATCTTCTCACAGATTCACAAATAGGCAGCTTTTTGGTAACCCTGACTGACTCTCCCTTGAGTCCAACTGGCTTGTTTTGGGGACTGAATTGGTTTGAGGTCCTGCTCTCAAACTCTTCAATATTCTACTCTTCCATCTCCTTCTCATCACTGCGGTGTTAGCGTGATAAAGATCAGAGGGATGCTAGCGATGGACACTAGCAAGATCAGGGTGTTGAAGGTTCGGTTTTTCCTGGGGTATTTGATTTGTCAGATGTTTGGTCATTGCTTCACATCTATGGTTTTCTTTCCTCCATTAGTACAGACGTTTCTCGTAACTGTGAAGACAAAAGGCGATTATAAACACTTGTTTTGAGCCAATTAAAGTTGAAAATCGCCACCCCTTGATGACTTACGAGTGAAGTCCGTGTACTCCTCCTTCAACCTGAGCAGACATCGTCCTCTTCTCAAACTTGAGCTCTCCGGAATACATCATGGAGCTAAACATGATGTCAAAAGCGCTTTAAAAGGTACATAAAACCAACAAGCATTTAAATTTAAAACTCACAGAAAATTTGAAACTCACCGAAGAACCGAGAGGCTTTTTGCGCCGATGTCCTGGCAGCCGTGTTGAATCCCAGCGATGAGGTACGGGACAAACTTGTGGATGGACCCTTTGTCCTGGATGGACCCGGACACTCCCTGTGCCACCTTCACTGTGTCACCCTCACTGCCAACAGCCAATCAGAACACAGAACACACAGTCAGATCTACTAGGCTTTAGGCCCAACAGTTGTTTTACATCTGCGGTGTATAAATGCACCTGAAATAGCGTTTCTGGCTGTTGGTGTTTTTCTCCATGGCATCCAGAGATCCCATTCCTCTGTATTTCTTCAGACGCACTCCGTCTGAGAAGAAATACTCGCCTGGAGTTTCTGTGGTGGCGGCCAGCAGAGAGCCCATCATAACTGCGGACAGAACACATTTATGGTCACGAAGATCCGGTTCAGACTTCCAGTAAATCAGGTTTTGTGGGGTTTCACATAAAACTACTTAAATAAATATTTTAGTTACGCTCCATTTATACAAATCAAGGCTTTGCTCGCTGACAGTTTGCAAGGCAACTGTTGTGTTTTAAAACCACCTGAAATTATTTTTGCAGACGTGCATGATAAAAATTGAATTTCTCTACATAAAATGAACTTTTAACTGGCAATGTTATTGCCCTCCACTTCAGAATTAAAATACACATCAAATGTTATTGTCACTTTCACTTGTAAAGTGTCACTTTCACTTGTAAAGTGTCACTTTCACTTAAATAACAAGCACCTGTAGATGCCCCCAGTGACAGCGCCTTCACTATGTGGCCGACCGTCTGGATACCCCCATCTGCGATGACCGGCACCCCAAACCTGCGGGCGTACTCTGCCACCTTATACACGGATGTCCCCTGAGGTCGCCCACATGCCATGACTACAGCAAACAGAAGCACATTTACATTTCAGTTTGGTCTTTAAATGCTGCTGTACTCCAGTCAAGCTTTATGATTGGCTAGCATGTAAAATGAGACAATAA
>JBAJNP010001179.1:0-36145 GCA_036877545.1 Yasuhikotakia modesta
ACATTAACTGAATTTTTAATGCAAACAGACTTTCTGCTTCCTGTCACGCTATTGGTTGCTGTGCAGAGTTTGTACTCGATGCTGCGCCGAGGAAGATAATGATAATGAAGGACGATGAGTGAATAATCGTCAGACTGTTTACGTTCAGATCATGTTGCAGCGCGTTATATGCGACACAGATAAGTCTGTTGTCTGCTGTCTCCCTTCCTAATGGATGTGATGACAGAGTCACGACCTGTTTAGTGTACAAAGAATGATTTAAACACACGGGACAAATTTCCAGTATACTTAGTTTAATTTTTTAGGCTTACTGTTATTTGGACTATTAACACGTCACTTCACTTTAATTTTCAAAAACTGTAATATTTAAACATCTAAACAATAAAAAAAAAACACACACACAAAAAGTGTAACATTTTACAGGGATTTATATAGGCTAATATATGTGTTTGTGACATATGTTAGAGCAGGTCAATTTTTAATTCTTTTAAAAGGACCCGTTTGAAAACCACAACCCAGACAAGACATATGTGACACCAGCGCTCATGTGTCTTTGTTTGTGGTGTGTGTATCTGTGTGTGTGGGTCTGCGTGGGTGTGTGTGTGTGGGTCTGTGTGTGTGTGCCTGTGTGTCTGTGTGTCTGTGTGACCAAAAAAAGTGTGAGGAATAAAATGTCTTTGCTGTGAGCCATGAAGACGGAGACAGAGGAGAAGAAGTGGAGAGAGACAGACACTCTCTGCAGGGGTCAGACTGCTGGAGCCTTTCCTGTCTCTCTCTTTCTCTCTCTCGCTCTCTCTCTCTCTCTCTCTCTCTCAGTCTCCTGGGAATGGGATAGCAATAAGCTTCAGGAGTGGCACGGTGCCCTAAGGAATGTAAGAGCTCCATACAGCCTGTCAGAACATTCAGGATTTATGATGGTTATTACAGAATTCATTATAAACCTTTTGGTGATGTGTGTGTTTGTGTTGCTCCCATCCTGGACACACAAGTGTGTGTATGTCTGTAATGCTTTGTTTCGTATGACGTGTGTTTGTGAGATGCCACGCTATAGTTCTCTCATTAATAAACTGTTCTATAGGAAGTGGCCAATCACGGCAGCCAAAGATGTCACGTGACTTCACAGTGTTCACTCAGGACTCCATTTTGCCAGGTTTAGAAGATGATGGATCATGTTGTTTTAAAAGGCGTGAAAAAGTGAGTGATTTGGGTGGAGGGCCAAAGGAAAAAAGAATGAATTAGGTCAGTAGTGAGAGATCGAGGCTTGAACTGAGAGCTTCTGTCATTTGAATCAAGTTAACAGATGGTAAGTTGTTGTATGAATAAACTCTATGATCTCCATCGCCATGCCTGTAGTTAAGGGTCGGGGCAAAGTAAGTTTTAATAAGAAGCCTTGTGTCTGAGGGCTGGATGCCCATGTAGGCCGCCGGGGGGGCTAGGACCTGGGAGTGAGAAGATGTGTTTAAAAGTAAACGTCTCAGCTAGCAATTTTAGGTTTTAAGAATGTTTCCCTAATGTTTCCAAAAATGTTTATCATTAAAATGTTGTTTTTGGAAGGTTCTTTTCTTTTTTATATATATATATTTTAAAAACCTTTCTAAGAAACAGTCACTAGGATGATTTTGTGTAGCTATTGCACCGTGTAACTCAATAAACCATGCAGTCATTGTTTTCATTCTCTGTTCATTTCTGCATAGCAAGAAATCTGAACTGTACAAAGCAGACAGGACCATTACCAGTAATACATTACCTGTCCTAAATGCATATAAATCTGTTTTAAAATGTTTTTGATGTCATTGACTGCACTATGAAACATCAGTCGTGTACGGGATCAAAGCTGTGATTTGTTTGATCTTTGCGCATTGTATTGCGATGCAAGATCTATCGCAGACACTTTTGCTGTGTTGTTGCATTTAATGCATTGGGGAAAGTTGCCATGCATAACATAAGGCTTTTATTTCAGAGTTGATAGGTCACACGCTGTAGCTGCGAGATCCGATGTTGTTTGCGCAGATTGTTCACGAGAGCCTCGCTAATGATGTATTGATCAGTTTTGGAATATTATGCTGATTTATAGCATGCTAGCTAGTGCTAAGGCCCTGTTGCCTCATTATGGTCTGTTGAGCGATCCATTAGTCGCCTCGGTCGTGTCTTAAATAGATGAATGCTTACTGTATGGCTGTGGGCTCACGTATCGGGTGGGTTTTGGTGTCCGCTGTTGATTAATCTTTGATGAGAGAAGGTCAGGTTTGTGCATCTGTCTTACACACATACACTCAGATCACAAAGGGTGGGTTACAGAAGAACCATCAGTGCATGTCCACCCTACAGAAGCCCCTCATTCAGACACACTCAGAGACTCATGAAACAATAATGGGGTAACTGAATTTCACAAACAGAAATCATTAGTGATACTTTCAGATGTTTTAATGTTTTGTTGTATATTTCCTTCCTTCACTTCATCCTTCTAAGTCACATTTTTGGTGAAACATTTGCCAAGCATGTGATGAAAATGAAGCTTAACTAATGTAACCCAGCTAACAATTCAATCTTGTGTGTTTCATTAGGGCAGCTGTGAATGTACTGTACCGATTGATCCATGGCAGCACCTGTTTTGATATGGGACAGTCTGTCGCCTCTGCCCCGAGGTTTTCTGCCATCTCTTGGCAATGTTACACCTTTGTTTTCAACGGCACGAATTTGGTTCTGCTTCTCCTTGCGCTGTCCTCCTCCACACAGCAGCCGGTTCTGTTTTCCTGATTCCTCACTGAGAGATTACTGGAGCGGAGAAGGTTCTGGGGGGAAGGTTTGTGGTCATGCAACATCGCACTATAAATAGCCCTCCGTTGATTTACACGAAAGGGGAGCACCTCAGAAAGGAGCTACTGTGGTCCTGCATCTGTAAGTCACCCTGGAGAACACGTTCCATCCAAGTAGTGTTGCCATGACACCCTTTAAACCCTGACATCTGATTGGTTGGTTGAGCACCTGGATGTTTGTTCTTCTGTGTTTTGGTTACTGTGTTTTATGATGTCACATGGTACACATGTCTGACTACAGCTTAGCGTGTTAAAATAACAGGGTATCAGTTTTATTATACCGTAAAGTAATATAGTGTTTATCATTTTCTGTAACTGTAAGGTAGCTGGTCATTGACAGCTGTGATGGAGAGACCATTAGGTTTACAAAATTAACAATTTGCTCTCGCCAACACACACAACTCAGAATCACTTGAGTGTCTGATTCTAGATAAACGGGCGTCTCGGTTTCAGGGAAATTTGACTGTAATTACTGTGTCTCCCTGATTCATTCGGTTCTTATGCTGTCTGTGTAATTAAGTAACATTCAGTCACTTATCGTTGGCACACATCTCCTCATTTTACCTCTTCTGTGGTCAACCGCAATGTGTGTGTTTTCTTGTTTATATTTTGAACATTTTATATGTTCCTAATGTAATATAATTTGCCTTATTAAAGCTTGTTAAGTGTCAGGCTAGCATAATATTAGTTGTGTGAGGTATTAACAGACCAAAGCTCAATGGATGAGGCCTCCTGTGTTTAAACTGATTGTGTGAGGTGACATTATGGATCATTGGTTATAGTGTATTTGCTAGATATCTTAGCGTTGTCCTGTGCTCTCTGGGTCGGGCTTCTCTTAATGGGATCTTTGTGGTGGGTGGCCGGTGCCCGGGGGATATTTTTCTGGAAATGATGTTATTTCACAGTGTTTTACCATCGTCTGTTACCTCAGATATATATCTGAAAGTGGCTGGCAAAGGGTTTTTGGTTGTGGTTCCTCTGAAATGGCCTGTGCCTTAATGTGTGTGTGTGTGTGTGTGTGAGGTTTTAGTGGCCTGAAGGATGTTGTTGAAGTCTCACGGGAATCGGCCACATTCAATTTTGGCTATTGAATGACAGCCTTTGTGAATCCACCCCAAATTTATTGATTTTTCTTAGTGTCTCATGTCACAATGATGACCGAAAGCAGCGTTCTTTTGTTCTTTATCAGATGACACATGCTGCATTTCGCCCCTCCTACGCATTATTATCCTTTCTTTCTCTCTTTCTTTCTTTTTCTCTCTCTCTCGCTCCCCCACTCTCTCTCAGATATACCATATACCTTGTTGTATTATAGCACTGTAAATTATACTGTATACAGTGTAGTATAGCACTTTATAAGATACTATATAGTACTGTATACATACTGGTATAGCACTGTATAGGATACTGTATAGTACTCTATATATTGTAGTATAACACTGTATAGGATACTGTATAGTACTCTATATATTGTAGTATAGCACGGTATACATTGCTGTAAACATTAATTGTGTGTTTTTGCCCTGGCTGTTAAGGTGAATTGTGTACATTTGCGAAAGTCCCATGTGTGTGTTCTGTATTTCACCTTGTATCTGACCTTGATGAATGTTAGCACTGTGTGTTGCTTGCGCTCCCTTCGCCCTTGATATACAGTAACGTGTGTTTGCGGCAGCTGCTGTATTTGCGCATCTGGTAGGTGGCGGCTTAGAGACGTCGCAGCGCTGCAGAGGTTTGTAGCACCACCTCTCTCTCTTTCTCCTTTCTTTTCTTCATTTTGCCCCTCCTCCAGTCCACCTCCACCCAGCACCAGACCCCCAGCACGCACACCGAGGCCTTTTCCTCGTTGTTTCAGGACCCGCGCTCCGCAGGGAAATCTCCTTTGTTTGACAGAGTTCTGGCTCTGCTGACGGAGACATTAAATCTGGGAGAAGGACTGGTTTCAGTAGCCAATGGATGGGAGGAACTGTGTGGAGTGTGTACAACATATAAAACATTGTCATCGATCAGAGTTGTGAACATTTGTCATTGTGTGACAAGAATGAAATTTGGATATTTTAGAAATTAATAGTGTTATTGTGTCTTTTAACTTGTTAATTTATAATAATGATTTATAATTTGAGCGGTCTGGCCCAATTTGGTTCATTTGACTTAAACACTGAAAAGTAACCTGCAGTTTTATGTTTGAAACAGAGATGCAGAAGAGAGGCAGAAGTTACGGATCACAGCTTTAGGAACGAGGTTTTTGTAGGAGAAGAAATTAGAATTACAAGAGTTAGAATTTACACTGAGGATTTTCACAAATAATTAGTAACTTCCTAGGAATGAGGGGAGCTTGTGTTTCTCCTGTTCTTGTTCTTCAATTGTTCAGTTGAAATAAAAATACTCTAGATGTTCATGTTCTGATGGTCTGATTCTCCTCACAGAAGCCTGCAGTGAAGACCGCCCCATATTTTGGTTGCTGATTTAAGATCACACACCGTACACACACAAACATCTCTAGAAACAAGCAGCCCAGGTTTGTGTGAAAAATGTGAACGTTAAAGGCAAAATGAGATATGGAGAGAGGTTAATTGATGCTTGCTCTTTTCTTTATTGCTCAGCTTGTTTAAAATAAGCTGTTTTTGTAGCCAGGGATTCAGCGGAAGTATAAATCTCTCAATTATAACCGAGAATAAAACAGAGAAAGCTACATTAATCTCCTCGAGTCGCAGCAGCCGTGAGTTTGCTTTTTAAACGTCCCCCTTTAACCCAAATCGAATATATTAGTTCTTCCCGTAAGAGTGGAGGAAGGAAAGATCGTGTCAGGAGCAGCTGGAGGAGATAATGATGAGTGTTTTACAGTAGGAAGTATCTTCACATCTCAGCGTTCTGCTGTTTTGACAAAGTGAAGAAACACGTTGATGTGACATGAGGGCTAAGGGATAAATGAACCTTGTGTTCCTCCACAACCCTCACAAGATACGACCAATGTAAACGTCCGTAACTGGTTTGTAAGTAAATATAAAGACTTCCTGCTGTCACCTGTTGTTTTATCTCAATAATTTCGCTCAGTATATATTTAGAGCCTTGTCACTGTTTAAACAGCGGGTGGGTAACATTGTTTTTAAAGGTCTAAAAAATGCAAAATCCCCTGTAATTCTTTCTAATGCTTTCAGTCGAGGTGGCATTCATCAGTAAGTGAATCAGACGTTAATTTAATAACCACGCTGACGGATTCGCATCCATTCGATCAAACGTCAGCGCTTGTGAGTCTTGTCATTAAAGCAATTGTCTAATGAGAGTCATTCGCTAGCGAATCAGACTGCAGTTTTATGTTTACCGTTTGTTTGTCTGCAACCAGCGAGACAAAACAAGAGTCAGACATTTTTTAAAGAGGAAAACAAAGAGCCCACAGGTATCTGATGACATTTCTAATAAATGTATGGCATGCAGATTTGCATAGAAGATAAAAATACAAAATAAACGTTCTGAACCAATCCCCTCTTGTTTCAGACCCCCGGTGGCAGCCAATCAGAACGAGATGTGTTGAACGCTCAGTTTGCATTGGTTACCAAGGCTACGGCTCCATGTTAGGTATCTAACAAATCTTTTAGACTGCATTCGAAAGGCAATAATGGCAGCAGCGTAATATTGGGCATCTGTTTAACAGGAGATTAAGAAAGATTTCCCTCTTTGTCACAGGCTTCTGTTTGTTAATGATAAGAGACAAACCTTTGAGGCTGCAGTCTGCCTGCTGGTCTCTCGGGTGTTTGTGTACTGTATGGGCTTAGGTAAGCTGAGATAAGCTAAGAAAGATGGACAGTAATAAGAGAACGATACAGGCGCCGTTTTGCTGGAGAGTTTAAACTTCCTGCTTGTTCAAAAGCATCGGGTCAGTGATAGCTGCTGGTTTCAGGTGCCTCGGGTTCTGTGTCTGTTATGGGTGGTGAGTTACTACACAAGAACAAGGTTCTGCTCGGCTGGAACCCGGTCTATTGTTTTTCCCAACAAGATAATAGTCAGGAAGGTTCTGGGTTGTCGTGTGGTGGTACCATGATGGACAGGATAGATTTGTGACTGTGGTGCTCATCTCATGCTACATGGTAAGTAGAGACAAGAATTATCAACATTTTCAACATTGTTACTTGATGGAAACATTATGGAAATGTTCTTGCAACCTAAAATTACCAGCTGGGTTGTCATTTGAAACATGAGATACGGGTCACCTTTAACCTTTGACCCCACCGGTGACCCCACACACCCCTGTACACAGTGCTCCTCAGAAGCTAGTTTTGAGGTATTTTTGAGACACACTTGTTTGGTGACACAAATGGCAGATGAAAAGAAACCTTTAAAGTCTAAGAATAGATTTTTCTTTCTTTGCTAACAGTTTAACACCTCATAGGCAATGGTTTGTTTTTTTTAATTGACATCCTCATCTGTGTTTTATCTGTTTCCTCTGGTGCATTAGGAGGGAACTCATGGAACGTAGATGAGGACAGTATAACATCAGGTAACGCACGGATGAATTAATAAACATGAGATCTGGGAAATGGCTTTGGTGTGAATGTGCGTTAGAGGAAAACTGTCATGACAAGTTTAAATTCTAAACAAAATGACAATGTTTAAAATGAGAAATGCTGTCATTAGATTAACTTTATAACACACCGACCATCTCTGGTTGTACTTTCCATCTGGGTTTGACTGTATAACTGTACGCTTGTCTTAAATATTTTGATGGTTGTCGAGTTGCAAGGCTTTAAAGTCATATAAATAAGAGGACTTGTTCGTTATTGGAGTCATTAGAAGTAACTGCTGAGAGAATCGTGTTCCTGTGTCTGGATTGATCAAACAGTTGGCAGGAAATCCCATGGCTGGGCCACCCTCCGTCTGCCATGTGTTCCTCAGGAATATAAACATGTGGAGCATGGAAGTCTGACATCAGTGCAAATTGTGTAAAGCTGAAATCGATTGTGACATAATCACAGTTGATATCAGCCAGGTTCCCTGCCGAGCCAGTCAACTTCTTAAGCGATGCAAAGTCTCTCTCTCTCTCACTTTGTTTCTTCTCTCTTCAACTTCAAGGAAATGTTATCATGAAAACAGTGTCTATTTGAAGGGTGCTGCTGTAGATAAAGCCTTCATTGAGGTGTGTTTTCTTTTTTTAACGCGTCTGGGAATTCTCCCCTGACTAACCAAATTAGGTTTGATTGAGTCAAAGAGAAATGTTTCTGAGAACTTCAGTTGTCTGGTCTGAGACACGAGCACCAAACACAAACCTCTCTGTGTTGACATAACAGGGCCGTCTGAATTGCTAAAATATGGCTGTAATATAGGGGCAGTTGACACGACTACAGTGTGAACTATATTTTTAATACATATATATATATATTTTTTTTTTTTTTTTAATTTTGTAATATTATTTTTTGGTGATTGTTATATGTACAGCTTGGCTTGGCGTACCACATGACATCTGTATAAAATGTGCTTTTTAAAGACTAAAGTTTACTAACTAAAGACTAAATACTGAAATTTTTGGAAGTGAGCTCAGTGAGTGAGAGAAAGAGAGAGAGGAGAAAAAGGGAGAGAAAGAGGATAACAGCATGGTTTGTAGTGCTGATTGCGGGGTAACTCTGTGTTGTGATTGGCTCTTCCTCTGACTGAGACAAAGGCTGATTTACTCACACCGGGGGGTTTTACTGTGCAATGGCAACATACTAGATTTGGCCGCTTTCCTGGATCCAACCCAATCATTTCTTCTGTTTATTTCTTTGCAGATAAATATGCCACAGAGATACAGCATCACCACTAACTAAATCAAATCGCCTCTTTTTATTCATGGAGTACATTTGGTGTAATCTGGCGGAGCGTTTATTGGGAGTCTAGACTAAAAGCGTTGCTGTACATACTGTGTGCTAAAGGCTAAAACCGTGATTATTGACACTTAAATTCTGCTATTTTTATTCATATTAATTGTAATTTGGTCTCCTGATAGAGAAGGCATTCCCAGCTAACACAGATTTATTCCACTGTTATTTTATGCCCTTTAAATGACACCGCTCATCAAATTAGCTGTTCTGTGCAATCCCTCTTTCATTCAGTCATGGCCCGGGGCAACACTCATCATTTCCGTTTAATTTCCACCTCCCCTTTTCCTTCCTTCATTTTCTTTTCTTTTATGTACATTTGATGATTGGGGGGTGGGAGATATTAAATATCCCCAAAATTGGATATTTAGGGAAACCAACTGTGGTAAAAAAAAGTGACTTCTTTATCCTTGATCTTTTCCTTCATACTGTATCTGGAGAGCACCACCCAAATTTCTTTTTCTGTACTTTTTTAAGATTTTAATGAGACCCGTGACACGGGGAGCAAGGGGCGTGACTCTAATTTATCTGGAAGATTCAGATCTCTCAAAATCTCAGCCCCCATCACATCTTCTACCCATCAAAACTCCCTGAAGGAGATCTGGTGCCTCACAGAAAACACAAGTGCCCCAATTACACCCACAGAGGCATCCATCTTGTTCTGTCAGACCCGGATGATGGGATTATCTGAAGCCCTTTGGCACGTACCGCTGTATCAGACACATGCAAAATCTGATTCTTGGCAGGTTTGCTGTGGTTTATCTTCCACGTTTACACGGATCCCGTTGGCCGCTGAGGGACCCCTTCTGTGGGTGTCAAGCTTCTGTTGGGAATAACCCTTAACACCTCAGAGAAGAGCCAGCTAACAGGGAACGTTGTCCGAATGTTGGCTAACATTCTCTAAAAGTTGTCTCAGAGTAATGAAAAAAGCTATTTTGTGTAATGTGATTAAGCAGTAATGTTAATACAACGTTTGAAAAACCTGGATGCTTTGAACGTTCCCAAAAGTAACCTTTTGAATATTTTTGTTACCCAATAGAACAACATTCCCCAGATTGATCTGGAATTTGTGGGATGCGGCGACAGTTAATCATCTCATGTTTGTGAGTGACTGTACAACAAGCGTCTGTGTGTGTGTGTCTGTCTGTGTGTGTTTAGGTCTCAGTAGGAGTCTGTCTGATTTTAAGATTTGTTTATAAGGCTGATGATGTTTCCAGATGTGTGTAACATGCGGCTCCTGCAGCCAAAGACATCTGCAGAGAGAGGGAGAGGAAATATGATGAAGAAAGAGAAAATGAAAAAGGGATAGTAGAGGATGGAGTAGGTGGATGAGTGCTAAAAAAATAAGGCAGTGTGACTCAGTAAATGGCTGTTTCACAGTCATGCAACTTACACACACACGTTTCTATAGACATATAAATGTGTATACAATGCCTCTGTTAGCTGTGCAATTAGTACATCCACACACATGTATATATAAGTATGTATGGTTTTCACAACACATTCTCCTCCTGTTGTTCTGCTGCAGACGGACCGTTTACAGGCACTCCTCCCACCTACGGTTACGACGCGGACCGGGCGGAGGAGCAGCGCCGACACCATGACATCCTGCCCTATATCGACGACTCGCCCTCCTCCTCCCCTCACCTGAGCTCCAAGAGTCGCAGCAGCCGAGACACCCTGTCCTCCGGCTCGATCGAGTCCTCCAAGTCTGTAAGTCACCTATCCCACAATTCCCTTCACTTGGGTGTCAGTGACAACAAATTGATTTCATTTCCCAAAGCCTCAAAACACAAAAGACCCAAATACTGAAATAATGACCCAAATAATGTTTTATGCACCCATGAATCCATAAATCTGGTTAATTATAAATAGTTTTAATTAGTCCATTTTACACCATTGTACTAGTCACCATGTATTTATAGCCTCAGTTCTAATGATACAAACAAAATCTGTAAGCTGTGGCACTTTTTTTTAAGGGATAGATCCCAAAAATAAAAACGTTTCTATTATTTATTCACGCTCACGTCATTTATGACTTTTTCTTCTGTGGAACACAAAAGGAAATGTTTCAAGAAATGACTGTGTAGTTTTGTGTCCACACAATGGAAGTCAAAGGGTTCCAACATGCTTCAGAATATCTTCTTTTGTGTTCCTCAGAAGCAAAAAAGTCACACAAGTAAGGGTGAGAAAATGATGTTATTAATTTTTATGTTTGGGTGAACCATCAATTAAAATTTCCAAAACCTGACCTGCACTCACTTTCCAAGTTGTATTTATAGATAAACAGAACATATTTGGGTCTGTAACAAATAGAGCTTGCAAGATGTTTCGCTTATGCATGTTGGCTTATGTGTGTTTCATTATTTTTAAGTCTTCATCACACATAGTAGCTATGCAACCTGATAAAATCACTGATTGTGAAACGGATCATTCTTGCTTCATTGACACAGCCATTGGCTGTCAGTTTGATTTATAACTGCTCTACCAATAAGATGCCAGAGGCAAGTGGTTTATTTGTGCAGCCATGATTCTGGGTGACCTTTTAACCCCTGTGTTTAGATCCCGCATGGATTTTAATCAATGCTGAGTAGTTACTCACCTGCAGTACACACACACGTACACACACACGTACACACACATACACACACACACTCGTACACACACACACTCGTACACACACACTCGTACATTCACTTAAAATATTTACCCAACAAACACAACGCCAGTGCAGGATTTGTAATATGGACAGATAAAGAGGGATTTACTTTGTAAACATCTCGCTTGAGCTGCAGGTAAACTTTAAATGGTTTAGGACATTTTTGAAAAATTGATACTGCAGAGAAATAAACGGACAGGAGACAGATTATATACAGTCACACACAGACAGGTGTTCAGATGGGGTTGTGCTTTAAAGGCACGTTTTCAAACCATGTTTAGCTTCAAACTAAGCATCAGATAAGATTTAATGAGTGAGATGTTTTCTTGTGTCTGCAGATTTTCGTGGAGTCGCATCATCCTCTCGGCTCTTGATCTCACACATTAACCATTTCTCTAGCTTTAACATTATTATATTAAAAACAAGAGCTTTTATTACAAATGTTTAATTATTTATTATAGTTTGCATAATTGTTAGTGATTTCTGCTGATCGTTTGTACTGTAGCTTCCTTGACTGTCTGTGTGTAAAAAAAAGAAAATATCTTTTTCCAGAAGCTTAGGTTCTCAATAAGTGAGAGTTATTGTTTTGGCAGCAGCGATGAGCTCCTCTCGGTTTTTGCACCGCAACGCTGAAAAGCTTTGATTAATAAATATGTATGAATAAAAGATGATGGTCTGGAGATACAGAGTTTCCCCTGGAGACAGTCGTCTAGCACCCAAAAGTTCATGAATAAACCCTTGATTTTCATCTTCCTCTGCTGTAGATGACAGAGACAGGCTGTGTTTGGACTCCAGGTGTGGTTTTAATATCCCAAACACTAAACATGCTTCCTGTTTATCTATTGGTCAGACAAGCAGAAAGTCCCGCCCCAAACTTTTACCATTGGCTGAGCCAGTTATGGGCAAGATTTTACCTTTGCATTAGGTATGTTATGCAAGGATATGTCACTATGGGCTGCAGTGATGGTTCAGTCATGAGACAGATGGGACGGGTGTTTCATCACAAACATCTGTGGTTTCCATTACCTGTGCTGTGGCCATGGAAACCAACATTTTAGGCCCATTTAGTTCTCATCAGTTCTGCGTTACCTACACACCCCAATACACACACATGCAACAAGAACAAAACTCTATGTTGTGTGGACTCCACTAGAGTCTGTATTTAGTTCAAAGGTGTTATAAATTTCCCATGATTTCTGTGTAACTATGACAGTTATTATAAGGCCTTGGAGAGCAGTTTCACTGAACGGATGCCAAATCTCTGCTTTATAGCTCATTCTAGAAACGTCAGTGTGTAATTTCACATCACCTGATTTAATGGGGTGTTAAATGTTCAGAAGCTTGAGGTCTTTGTTTTCTGGCACAGGCGGAGTTGGACCTGGAGAAGGGCTTGGAGATGAGGAAGAGGGTGCTGTCAGGAATCCTGGCCAGTGAAGAGACCTACCTCAGCCACCTGGAGGCCCTGTTACTGGTGAGTAAACCTACCAAATCTGAACAATACCTTCAGCTTAGTTCATGGATGTTCTTGTAGTTGAGTCTTAGTCTACTGTAGTTGAGTAATGAGTCTTCATAGGTTTATTTAGAAACAGGAAGTCACCTGTTTCATGAATGCTGTTTCACTCAAAGTTCTACCCCTGATCTTTTGTCAGCCCATGAAGCCCTTAAAAGCAGCAGCCACCACCTCTCAGCCCGTCCTGACGGTTTCACAGATAGAGACCATCTTCTTCAAAGTGCCTGAACTCTACGAGATCCACAAAGAATTCTATGACGGCCTTTTACCCAGAGTGCAACAGTGGAGTCACCATCAACGCGTAGGAGACCTTTTCCAAAAACAGGTGAGAATTGTTTAATAAACAGCCCTGAAACTTCAGCATTTCATCTGAAATATTCTCTTAGACACTGTGTCACAGATTAAAGATGCTAGTTTGGTTACAAACTGCATTTTATGTTGATTTATTTCATGTTAAATGATAAAAACATACACGTGATGAAGATGTTTTTCATTAAAATGTTTTAATGAAAATGTTTGTTTGCTAAATTGTGACGATTCGCAGCCAGTACGTTTTCTGGGCCCATGGTGCTGAATAACAATTATTAACATATAGCACTGAATCAGAAATTCATAAATGAGCCATTTGTGCCCGTAAAGCGACACAATCACAGAACGTCTGTGTAGCATTGAAATCAAATCTCAATGCTGGCTTTTTTTCCACCCAGCCACTTGTGTAGATTCTACAGTGTGCTTTGTGTCTTAAGGAGGAGGCTATTAATAGCGCCGTGCCAAAATTGTGTTCTCTCTTTCCCCCTCCCGCTCTTTTCCATTAACTTTTCCTCACGTGATTGCAGGCTGTTCTGAGCAGATAAATCCCCCTCGTTTTGCCAGGCCAGGGAGCCACATTCCACATCTATTTAGCTATCCGTTTCACTGTCTCACAGCTACGGTATTGGGTGTACGGTATATGGCACTGTAAGGTTTGTTCCCTCTAGAATGCGCTCCATCAGCCAGACAGTCATTTTGACCGAAGACTGTTTGTCACATATCCTGTCGGCGTCTCCTGTGTCGGCAGGAGGGGAGGCACCAGACTTCCTAAAACGACAGCAGGAGAAAGAGAGAGATGGAGGGAGTGAGCGTATGAGAACGCGATCGCTAATAGAAACATCTCCTGCTGTTTGTGTCGGTCTTCCTTCCTGGCAGCTCACGTTGCGTTAGAAAACGTGACACAAATGAGAAGAAAGTTGACGTGAGGGACCGACAGGTAAAACATACGTTTGCTAGTTTGACAGGTGAGAAGGTTGATAGCTCCGTTCTAAATGTTTTACTGTCGGTGACATCCGTATGTAAATTCTCTGGAGTCTGTTCCTCTAACAGGGAGAGCATGTGTCGTTCCCATCTTTTCAGTGCAGATCTGTGACCTGCTTACGATGGTGAAGCGCAGGGAGCAGAAGAACACTTTCATTTTCAGCTGGGTCTGACATATGGTCACGTCTTCATGAGGAACTGTGTGGATGCTGATAGGATATGAACACCACTGTGCTGGAGTCTCTGTCGGCCTGTCTCAGCCAGCTGACGTATCGGCTTCAGTTTGTGTGTTTGCTTCAGACGGGCCTGTTAGCTGACATCTTACTTACACTGGCTCACTTTCTTAGTGCTTTTAGCACAACGCATTTAAGTCATAAGTGTAAATGATCTGGGAATCGAACCCATGACCATGGAGTTGCTAGCGATGTACCTTACCAGCTACAGAAAAAACAAAAGCTTGCTGAGTCCCATTTTTTTTCCACTAGTGGTTATATTTAGATGTATTTGTATCTGATTTATTTATTTATTGAGACATTTCTTTTAAGCTGTTATTTGTGTTGTAGAAATTCAGTTATTTGTGTTGTAGTTTTTTTTGCAGGTTTGCAGATGCCAGACCACACAGTTTCTGATATGGATGTGTGTTTTTCGTCTTCTCAAACATATAGATCCATCAAACCCTTTATCATCTAATCTATGTTTGTGTTTTGAGAGATTGATTAAGCTCTTACACAGGAGAGGTTTCAGCGCTGACACAGGAAACAAGGCTATTGAGTTTGGATGGGCTAAATCAGATTTTCAAATGGGCTTTTTACAAGCACCAGTCGTCATTAATTGCTCATGTAGAGTTGGCCTCTGCTGCCATAGCAACCGCTGTAGGCTCCGTATCCATGCACGGTTGCGGCCCGGCTGCGATGGCGCAGTTTGCATGCCCCACGTCGCCATGGCGAGTCCATGCGCTCATCAAGTTTTACTGTTACCCAGAATCAAACTGTATTTCCTGGATAATTCTCATGAATCTAAACCATTTGCTTCCAAAGTCCGCCTAGCGTGGAAAACAAAGACACGAGTGGAAATGACTCACTGTGTTTTCTCTTCCTGTAGGCAAGCCAGCTTGGATTGTACAGGGCCTTTGTGGATAATTACGAACTAGCCGTGGAGACTGCGGAGAAATGCTGTCAGGCTAACACACAGTTCGCTGAAATCTCTGAGGTAAACCACAGGAGCGCTCAAGGGCCTGTTATTGTAATCCAAAAGCAGATAGCCCCCCCCTTACCTCTCCATCTTTTGCTATGACTATAGCAAACAGAAACCTCTGATTGGTTAGATGCAAGTTCCAAACAGGAAATAACAAACTCCCATCAGATTTACTTTCCAGTAATTTCCAGTTATTATGTGTGGCAGTAGCTCCTCTGTCAGGGGTGAGCTGGAGTAACAGATTAACCAGAGAACGTCACCAACCCACACGACTGATGATGCTCAACTCTTCACAGTTAGCAGGAGATTTGTGCCCCGCTGGATGTGATGAGGAGAGGGTGGCTGGAATAAAATCTGCTTGATACCCCCGTTCCACTTTATCTCCCCACCAGTCGTTGTCATGCCAACGACCGGCTCCCTTTATAATATGGACTTTTTTAAAACACAGTTATAAGAATGTTTTCCTAATATTTCCATTATGTAACACAAATATTATCTTGAATGTTCAAGAGACATTTAAAGTGGATTCTTTTTAAAAAAAACTTTTATTAACATTATTGCTTAGATATGAGAACGTCATTCTAGCATTTTCACCTCTGTAACATTTTTAAAATCTTAGGAATAACAATTTATATGATGTATACAACATTATACAAAAACGTTTGTGATATCTAACTTTTAGAGAACATTAGCTAACATCCTGGGAACATTCCCTGTGTGTGCAATGCTAACGCGTAATAATACAACGTAGCGGGGGAGGACAGATTTAAGTGGGCTCCTGCGCTTATTGCCGCCAGCGTAAAGCTAACAATAGGAAACATTTAAACTCACCGCTTATGTAGATGAAATGAATTATGACACACTAATTTATTCATTTAGTCTGTCAGAGCGGCCCAAAGGGGTTCTTTATATGCACAGTAAAGACAGGAGGGAGTACCCACAATGCAATGGGAAGTTGACTATTAACAGTAACAAATTAATTGTTTCTAAAGGATATAACAATGTGTCAATGTGATCTTGTTTTACTCTGATATCATCACAGAATCTCAAGGTCAGGAGCGGCAAGGAGTTGAAGGACCAGACAGCCAAATACTCACTAGAAAGTAAGACACAATTCTAGTTGTCATATATTAGTACTATTGACCTGATCTCATAGAGATTTTTGTGTGTGTGCTGTGCATGCGTGTGTGTGCGTGCGTGAGTGAGTGTGCATGCATGAGTGTGTGTGTACAGACAGATACAGAGACAAAAAGAAATACGTGGATAGATGCATGTTATTTATGGGTGTGTGTATATACATGTACAGATATACATATACAGGAAAGTGTGCAATGTGTGTGTTTATTCAGAGTTTAACTGTTGCACATTTTGCCTGCAGCATATAATGTCTTTCCTCTTTTTAAATTCAGTCGCATTAAAACCTGTGAGTGGGTGGATTAGATAAGGTTTCAAACATCGGCATTTGGGTCTGGAGTGTGAAATAATCGCCCACCGTGGGTGTGTTTGTTCTGTTTCAGCTCTGCTCTACAAACCTGTGGACAGAGTGACACGCAGCACCCTCGTGTTACACGTGAGTCACCTCTATTACGACATGTTCTTACCTGCGCTTATCTTCACTTGTACAAGAGCATCACTTATGCTAATGCTAACAGTATATTGACCCTGTGTGTTATGCTACGGTTGTATGTAAACATATATGTAAAGTTTTACATGTTTTTACAGGATCTTCTGAAACACACACCCTCCAGTCACCCAGATTACCCCCTGTTGCAGGACGCCCTTCGCATTTCTCAAAACTTCCTGTCCAGCATCAATGAAGAAAGCACACCCCGCCGCCAGTCCATGACGGTGAAGAAAGGAGAGGTGAGCGCAGAGACACCGCCTCTCATACGCCCTCCATCATGTTTGCTCCGCCCCTTTTTTTACCCCCATTATGTTTATGATAAAGAGGGTTTGTCAAACACGTATTTTTAAAGGGCATGGAAATGTCAGATTTTTAGATCGCCCTAAAGCGTTTCAGGCAATGAGATCTTATCAGAATATTTCAGCCCTTTCCTAACGCCCCATATGTACTCTCCTGTTTTACTGAGGGCTTCTGTTATAAATTAAACGTTGTTCTTGTTTTATCTTGTGGGATTTGTTTGTAATCATCTCTTCTGTATCTGTTTTCCGATTCTTCATAGTCATGATGATGTCATGAGTTACGGGAAGTAATAAAATATCCCCGCTGACCCTGGGCGAGGTGGGGACATCGTGAGATCACCCTCTCTTAAAGAGATATTAGACTCACAATCAGAAATTATTGATATGTTTGGTTTCAGCGTTTGCTGTGTCAGACGCTAGTCTCCGTCCCCTTCGTTCCAGCAGTCTGGCCGCAGGAGAACGACTGATGAGTTACTGTATGATTGATGGCAAGCAGGGGTTGCGTGTAATGTGCCATAATGAGCCCTTGAGCTCTGCATCTCATTAATTATTCACAACATGGCCATTTTGTCAAGAGGCTCCACCCACATCATGTAAACCCCTCCCTCGGGTGACATGTGGACAGACCAAACTAATCAAATATTGATAGTGTGTACATGAACAAAGTGTTGTGAGTCTAAAAAACCCAAACTGAGGTTTGCCCTGCTTTTGTTTGCCAATCAGGCAATCACGCATAACAACGCCCTGGCAACTACAGTTTTCTTCATTTTATTCACCAGTCTGCCACAGATTCTAGAAGAATTACTGACATGATGACTTTATTCTGTAAAATTCTTAATCTGGCTCATAAAATTCATGTAGTTGTGCTGGAGATGAACGCAGCTTAACAGGTATGTTGTGCCCCGGCTGTACCTGATGGATCACGATGCCCATGAACAATAATGTCATTATTTAAGAGTAACTTCAGAAGTGATATCAGTGTGCAGCTGGAAACATTAGCATGATTGTTCAGGTCGCGGTTGGGTTGGTTTAGCTAGCGCTTCTAGTGTTACCTGTGCTGGAGACTAGAGTAATATGGGAGAGAGAGGGAGAGGAGATTCAGGGTGGCCCCAGAGGCCTTAACTAGCTGGGCCAAAGCCACTTAATTAAAATGCAAATGAACCTCAGATTTTAGAAGGTAGCTTTGAGTGTCTACAACACACACACACACACAGAGGGAGCAATGTGTACACGCTATAGACGCTACACATATAGACGCACACATTCTTAATGTAAGAGTACACATGAAGTATGTTCACAACATGCATGCTGTGTGTGTAAAGGCCCCAGGCTAGTCACCTGTTCTGTTCTACAGACACACACATCTCACACTCTAATATCTCTAATATATCTAATATCTCACACTCATCCGATACTCTGAGGCACAGGCTGTTGAAAGAGGTTTGTTTAATGCATCACGCTGCTTTTTCATGTAAACAAAGAAATTACGCTATTAGTGTGTCTGATAATATTAGCAATGGATAGAATATTCATGTCAGAAATTGAAAATAACAGGATTGATGAACTAGTGCAGTTTTATTTCCTGATGTATTGAAACAGAAGGTTTAGGTAGAACCTGGGGGAGGGGCTTTTGTCATTCTAGGAACTGTTTTATTGGTCAAAACAAGCAGTGCAGTTTGAGTCATGAGTATTTTTTGTTCATTTTTTTGGGAGAGAAACATCTTTAGTTCTAAACGTGCATTTGTGCTGGTTTATTTGTCAGGGGTTTCAGTCCATTTGTGGTGGGTGATTATGAGATATTGTCATTGTCATGTTTTCACTGGAGGCGAGCTGTTGGAAAATGTCATCTGATGTGCTGAGACGGCTGCTTTCAACATCTTCTCTTTTGTGAGGAGGCAGAAGCGCATTGTGTTCACATTAGAGAACAAGATACTATACATTTCCTAATAATATGCAGTACAGTGTTTGTTAAAGGGTTTTAAGCCTGTTTGTGTGTGTGTGTGTGTGTGTGTGTGTCTGTTTGTGTGTGTTTTTCATTTTGCCTACAATGAAATTGCTTTGGAAATGTCAGACATGTGAACTGTTTTTTCAATATAGTTGTTTTCATTATAACGTTAAACGATTAAGACATATTCAGTGTTTGTTTGCAATCGTGCAGGTGTAAAAGAGAAAATGATGTGACTATTCGGATAGAGAATTTGTTGCTGTTACTGGCATTTCCGTTGGAAACATTTTGGGATAAAAGTTTAAATCCTGACTTCAGAGGAATAATGAAAGTACAGGAAATACACAAACGCTGGAATGTTTGGATGAAGATTTTTTTGGTTTATTCTGACCCGAGGAAGACCTGCTGGATTCTGATGTAAAATGAATCACGGAAATGCACCGAGAACATCCCTAAAAATTCAGCTCCATTTCTGTAATGTATCTCTAATCAGAGTTTGGCTTGAGTTTATTACGTGATTGGAATTAAATGTTTTCATCTCTTAAATGTGAGAAATGGTGCTGTGTGAAATGTGAATCTCATTTCTCAAAACTAGGACCTGAAATCAGGCCATTGCACTTTGTACTGGTGATGCAGTGATGCACAGCATGCTGGGAGTTTGGGAATTGGTGTGTGATGACTCTTCCAAGTGCCCAGATGCAGAAGTCACACACGCACACACACAGTGTTTGTGTTGCATTAATAAGTGATCTTTGAGGGCAGACAGGATCTGCTGAATGTGGAGGTGAGGTTAGATCGCCTCGTTGTGATGTCATCTTTTGTTTCTCCTCTGCAGTGGTGATGCGTGAGCCGCGGCCTGTGGCTTTTGTTATGCACGCATGTTTTCACACGCTAACTGCTGTGGCGGCTTGCGGGGTTATCGCTGAGTGCTTAGCATATGCTGTGTGATCTGGAGCTACCTGTTTCAAAATGTCTCCCGCTTTTCTCATCTCATAAACACAAAGACTTATCAGGGTCTGTGGATTGCTGATCTTTTCTGAGCTGCTGTCTTGTTTTGAAGAAAGGATGAGATTTCCCCCTAGTGGCACTTTTGGGAAAAACTCCACAAACGTGTCAGTTTATTTCACGCCACAAAACAAGACTGTCTGTTCATTAGTGTGTGTATCTGTCTAACTGTGTGAGTTTGTGTGGCAGACTGATAGAAATGTTCTTACATTGTCTCTTACGTGGTTCTTTGTCCTGCAGAACCGTCAGCTGTTGAAGGACGGATTCATGGTGGAGCTTGTTGAAGGCACCCGGAAACTGCGGCATGTTTTTCTCTTCACCGACCTCCTGCTCTGTGCCAAACTGAAGAAACAGATTGGAGGGTAGGAGAAATCTCCACATGTCTCTCATCTCTCTCTTCCATTTCCATCCTTCCCTAATGCTGTTTGTTTCTCCTTGTTTTTATATATAGAACAGTTCATCTCAAGTTTAACACAAATGTGTTGTTGCGTCACTTATGCTTGTTATTTTTGAAACCTGAGACTAACTTCCTGTCTCTTTAGATCTGTGGCCCCGGTCTGAACTGTGTTCTGCACCAACATTAAAACTCCATAATCAGATTTCAGGATGTATTCTTGAGCGGATATTAAATTATTTCCCTCATTCCCTCTGTGTGCAGGAAGAGCCAGCAGTACGACTGCAAATGGTACGTTCCTCTTTCGGATCTCACCTTCCAGGCGGCGGAGGAGGCGGAGCCTTTGCCTATCCCACAAGCCCCTGATGAGGAGCTGGACACGATTAAGATCAAGATCTCCTCGCTGAGGAGTGAGCTCCAGAGAGAGAGGGTACGGAACGTTCTGGGTTCTTCCTCTGCAGCATCCAAACATCTGAGGCCGCATTGAACATGTGGGGTTCAGAATGTGATAGAACGTAACACATTAGTGTTCAACGTGGTCTCCTTAACTTAAGTCTTATCCTCTAACTTAAATTTATCATCATAAAAAGTAGCTTGTAATGGTAAATAAGATTTTTGGACTGGACCTAAGAAATCTGCTATGTCCATAAATGTTGTGTGGGGTCCATAAGTGTTGTGTGTTTAGTGACACTTTCATTTCCGTTCGAACAGAGGGCCAACAAAGGATCAAAGGTCATGGAGAGGCTAAGGAAGAAACTGTCTGAACAGGAATCTCTGCTGCTGTTAAACTCTCCAAACATGCCCCTCAGAGTTCACAACCGCAGTGGGAAGGTGAGAGACGACACGCAGCTTCTGCAAGACTTCCTCCTCAAACTCCAGCTCACACCTGCTTCTGTTTCAGAGCTACATGTTCCTGATCTCGTCGGACTACGAGCGAGCCGAGTGGAAAGAACTGATCCGAGAACAGCAGAAGAAATGTGGGTCACGCAACACAACCACCAGTGTTTCCAAGACGAACTGTTAGCGGTTGAGGCGATGATGTTTAACGCTGAAGTTTCTCTCATTCCTGCAGGTTTTAAGAACTTCAGTCTGACATCTGTGGAACTTCAGATGCTCACGAACTCTTGTGTCAAACTGCAGACGGTCCACATCCCCCTCAGCGTCAATAAAGAGGGTGAGACAGAAGATAACAGACGGTCCTGTTTACCTTTAGTCCACTGTGTTTAGTTCATCAGTACACGTCTCATGTTCTTACATAAAATGTCAAATAAAAATAAACCATATATATCCAAAATACATCACTTGATTCCGAGCGGTCAATCATATCTTTTGTTTTGTAGTTCACTATTTGTTATATTTAATTATTTGTTTAAAAATATTAGTATAAATATGATTTGGGGTGTATACTGTACACACACACAAGCACTTTTACAAATTATTATACATTATAACATTTTTCTTTTGTTTTTTTTAAGTTTAAATCAATAAGTTAATCTAAACTTCCGCTTTTGTTTCCAGAGGATGAATCTACTGGACTCTACGGATTCCTGAATGTAATTGTCCATTCTGCCTCTGGACTTAAACAGAGCTTAAGTGAGTGTCTCTCTACCTCTCTCTTTCTCTCTCTCTCTCTCTTTCTCTCTCTCTCTCTCTCTCTCTCTCTCTCTTTGCTCACGTTAAACGGATGTTCTGTCTCTTCAGATCTGTATTGCACATTAGAGGTGGACTCCTTTGGCATCTTCGTGAATAAAGCCAAAACTAGGGTCTACAGGTACACCACAGAGCCCAAGTGGAACGAGGTAATTCACACGTGCCCCGCCACCTTGTCTGTACTCCACCAATCACAATCCTCCTGAGACATTTAATCTTAATTAAGAGCAGAATAGGTGAGACCATGTGGAATATTCATCCCTCCTGGACAAATCCTGACAGACATTAATTAACTATTAACATCCTTCTAAAGTAAAACAAATAATGAAAACCAGAAATGTGAGGTTGATAAACGCTGGATGTTATATTTTTATATATATAAAGCTAACAAATTTATTCCTCAAGTGCATTAATGTGAGTGTTTGTAGTTGTGTGTTTTCCTGGTGCATTGTGGGTAATTTCTCTGGTTTGACAGGAGTTTGAGATCGAGTTGGAGGGCTCACAGACGCTGCGTCTCCTGTGTTACGAGAAGAGCTACAACAAAGCCAAGATGAACAGGGAGGACAGCGAGAGCACAGACAGGATCATTGGGAAAGGACAGCTTGCGGTATGGACTCATACAAGCCTTGTAACAAACACCTTACCGGTTCATTTGTGTTGTGTTGTAAGCGTTGTTGTTAAGTACGGCCTCTCTCATGAGAGACACTGCCCCAGATAACGGCTGTCCTTTATTTCTCAGAGATTTAATCTGCGTTTTAATAGCTTCACACGTTTCTGGCTTTTTAGTCATCGGTTCATCCATAATTCATGTATGCTGACTGAAATGTCACATTCACACACCTACATCAGAGTATCTGGCCTATCAGTGTCTGCAGTTTCGTGGGGTCATACAGAGAGAACAGAACTGTCTCGTCTTACAAACGAATGTCTTGTACGGTCTGGATCTGAAGGGGTTGTTGTACAGTTTGGGATGGGGCATGTTGAGCTTTGATCCCTCTGCAGTCCTGAGAGCAGGCTTGATTTTCACTTAGCAAATAATAATTTACACCGTTTTTTAAGATTATCTTTCCTTTCGGAGATAAGGACCCTGTAAATTCAGTTAACAATTTCCCAAGTTTTGATTCCCAAATGTGCCAAATTAATAAATGTAAAGTAAATAAATCACCATAATGTTAATTTTTATGTTTTTTGTGTCTTACTTAGCTGGATCCTCAGATGCTCCAGGGAAAAGACTGGCAGAGAACCGTTATTCCGATGAACGGGGTGAGTTTTCCCACATCTGCTCCTCTACATCTGTTTCCTGATTGCTGGGATGACTGAACGTGCATCTTTTTCTTCAGGTTGAGGTGAAAATATCCATGAAATTCACCAGCCGGGAGTTCAGCCTGAAGAGAACGCCATCACGGAAACCCATGGGTGTGTTCGGAGTCAACATCTCCACGGTGACCAAGTGAGTAGATAACCAGATGACCACACATAGCCCAGAATGTTCAGTATTAGTACACCTGCCGTCTTACTCAGGTGTCCTCAAACTGGAGAGCTTGTTCTCTAATCATTCCATCCCAGAATGCACTGGGGCACATATCAGCTACTGCTGTGTTTTGTTTGTTATTGTAACTAGTGTTAACTAGTTTTGAATGTACTATTGTAAACATTTGTCAGCCTCCAAGATTATAAACTGCAGTCCAAACTGACATCTGGATAAAGGAGACAGATTTGAACACATTACAGAATAAACAAAATACTTCAGGAAACAAGAGCACACACAAAGTATGAAAATAAAAATTCACCGTCATGAAATGAGGTGCCAAGATAATTTATTTTTTACAGAAAGACAGCACCATAAAGGTGACATTTTAATGCCATGTTTTGTGATGATTCAGTCATACATGTTAAAGACAATTAAAGACCGTGATATTCTGTGTGGTGTTTGTGGTCACAGTTAATTGACAGTAATGAAGATTGTCTGTAATGAGCTTTCAAACGGGTTTAAGGGCAAAACCATTTGTAACCAAAGACAATTTGTAAAACGAATAACATTAAGTACATTTGCATATATCATGAGCGATTGTGACGTGATGTTCCCCATATCTCTGGTTCTCAGACGGGAGCGCTCTAAAGTGCCATACATCGTCAGACAGTGTCTGGAGGAGATTGAGAGGAGAGGAATGGAGGAGGTGGGAATCTATCGCGTCTCCGGAGTGGCCACCGACATCCAGGCCCTCAAAACGGCCTTTGACACCAGTGAGTGTCGTTTTCATGCCGCTGATCATCTGAAGTGACTGTCAGGATATGACATCATAGTTCATCTCTCTGTGACAGATAATAAGGACGTGTCAGTAATGATGAGCGAGATGGATGTGAACGCCATCGCCGGGACGCTGAAGCTCTACTTCCGAGAACTTCCTGAGCCGCTGTTTACAGATGAGCTGTATCCCAACTTCGCAGGAGGCATCGGTTTGTCATTCCATCATTTCTGTAAAGCACATTGCTGAGTAGTCACTCAAGGTTCTTAAAAGGTTCTTCACAGTGATGCCATATACAAGAACCATTTTTGGTTCCCTACAAAACCATATAGTCAAAGGTTCTTAAAAAATAATTTCTAACCTTTTTATATTTCACTACAAAGAACCTTTGATAAAGCACAAAGGTTCTATGAAAGTTAAGAGTTCTTTGATTAAACATGCAACCAAAAATGGTTCTTCTATGGCATTGTGAAGTACTGTTTTGAATGGTGTTGAGCAGACTTTGCCTTACGAGAACCATGGTGTAAACCATGTCCTCGTTTCTCTGCAGCTCTCTCAGACAGCGTAGCTAAAGAGAGCTGCATGCTCAACCTCCTGCTGTCGCTGCCGGAGCCCAACCTCGTCACCTTCCTCTTCCTGCTGGATCATCTCAAGAGGTACGACCTGAAAAACATGTTCCTGCAAGAACATTCATATCGCCGAGTGTTTGCTGTCTGATTTTAGATGCATCAATATAGCAAAAACCATCATGATATATAAACACAATTTAATGTTTATTTTGACCCGAGAATAAGATTTTTAGCATTACAATAATGAGAATTGGGAGACAGATATGTACCTAAATAAATGCACCAAATTAAACAATAGTGGTGAAGAATGTTTTGATATGTTTCTCCAGGTTGCCTTCATCTGTTAGTTTTCTCATCCTCTGTTGTTTGTTTTTAGGGTTGCAGAAAAGGAGAGCGTGAACAAAATGTCTCTGCACAATCTGGCAACCGTGTTTGGCCCCACCCTCCTGCGACCCGCTGAGAAGGACAGCAAGATCCCCACTAACCCCACTCAACCAATCACAATGGGGGACAGCTGGTCTTTGGAGGTGATGTCACAGGTGAGCAACCATCAGCCCGCCCACTGAGAAACGTTTACATGATATTATTAAAGCATTTGAAGCTGACGTGTAACTAGTGTCACTTAAAACCTGCAAACCAATTATTTTATGTACCAGCAATAAAGTAGATATTAAAGGTGGGATGAGTGATAAATATGCATCTTCTGTGGGCTGTCCAATCATTGCATTCGGTCTGCATGCGAATGGCGTGGCCAGTGCTGTTGCTATGCATGTATGTTCTGTAAATTAAATATGTGCATCTTTGTTCTGTCTGGTTTTGGTTCTGCAGGTGCAAGTTTTGCTGTATTTTCTGCAGCTAGAGACCATTCCAACCCCTGACAGTAAGAGACAGAGCATCCTGTTTTCCACTGAGGTGTAAAATACTTCATCTCACACCAGAGCTGGAGAAAGAAGAAAGAAACAAGCATGTCCACCGGTGGGTATATTGGATACCGGAAATGCACAACTGCGACACCTTCCGGCTACAGGGGGAAGCGGGTTGTCTTTCGCTGTTTAGCTGTCGCCACCAGGGGGGCGCCAGAGTCCATTAAACCCCGAGGAACTCAAAACACTTGGAGCACATCTTGAAATGATTGATGTACCTTAAATTGTACCTTAAATTCCTCTCAACGTAAGTGTCAGTTCTGCACCTTTGCTTTTCATCGTGTGTCGCCACAGACTGCGGATCCCCGCGCATGTGAGTTTTGTACACAGGCCTTTAGCTGTCATATCAGCTGTTTGTAATGTCTTCATGCATCGTCCGTCCCCGCTGGTCACATATCAAACACCTATCCAGCTCCAAACTGCTACGTTTTGTGTCGACCTACGGGATAAATGAGTTCTTACTGCTTTAAAAACTGAACAAGTCTTTAAAACTGAACGAGTAAATCCTCTAAATGTGTATCAATCAGTTAATTCAGTAGGATTGTTGTGTAGAAGATGGTTCAGTTATTGTCAGTGGTGATTTAATTCTTATTTAAATAAGGTGACTTTGAGAAACAATCCAATAATAATTGATCAGAGTAAGAGATTATTATTATTTAACGTTTTTACATGTTTTTTGCCCATACCTCTCTATCAAGCAATATTTATGGATTCATGAGTGTGTTTAGACATTTAAAATCATATAAAACGTTTTATTATTTTGTGGTTCTGAATGTTTTGAATGTGTGTGTGAGATCCTTCAAAAATCATTATCCTTAATCATCAAAAGACCTTTAAATTTTCTTTAATTTTTATAAAATGTTGCGCGTTGAGTAATTTTTATTATTTATTTGGGGACGGATATCAACATCGGTGTCTTTTTAAACGTCTGCGTTTATCGGTGATGTTACTCAATCTGTGTTATGAAGTACTGTACATTCATATTCAGATTTTATAGCTTATGTTGCCTTCTGTCTTTAGTTGTTAATCCGAATGGTTGATCAATCAGAAATGATATCGCAAGCAGCCGTTCAGCACAGCTAAACGCATAAAAACTCCCATTAATGATTTGATGCTAAATACGCCTCACTAACCATCAATGTTTCCCTGTTGTATATTTAGTGTTAAGAGACCAAAAGGAGAGGTGAATGTTTAGCCTCGTCACCCAACACAGTAACATCTCTCCTCTTTTTTTCTCTTATTGTAATACATAACAGTAAAAGAAATGTTATATATAACAGTGAAAGCAGGCAGCACTAGTGTTTCTGTCAGATATTTGAATGATGGACTGAGCGCTTGCAAAAAAAGCATTACTGCAGTTTCCTGCTTGCAACAGTAACAGCCGCTGCGTATTTATAATCTGTATAACATTTCTGTTTATTATGAGAGTATCACTAAACTTACCTTGTTTTTATTTTTAGTTGATGAAGTGCTTTAGTTACTTTATTTAACATGCAGGCATGTTCATGGATTCAAGTGGTTTTTTTTGTTTGTTTTTATACGTTTGATAAGCGTTGTTTGTGCGTTTGATGCACCGGTAACATTGAACCCAATTCCTCGCTACTTATGAAGGATTTTTTAAAAACCAACTAGTCTGTTTTGTCCATCAGAGTTTGTCTTAGTCCTTTTTGTCTGCAGTAATTGCATGTCCAAGGTGTGAATCCTCATTTACAGCATCTGAAATAAGAGTTGATTTCTGCGATATGATTGGCTGGGAAATTTGAAGGCCTCTGTTAACCCGTGTAACTCAAACTCACTGTGGATCTGACGGAGCGATTCGCTCTGTGCAGTATTAACTCATGGCATAAATCAAAGATGAAGAAAAACTGTGATCTGTTCTTATCATAAGGCTGGTTAGCCAAGGTGGATCAAAGCATTTTCATTGTGTTTTACACTTTATTAAATGTTTAGATTGTTGAATGTTACTGGGTTAGGACTATATAAACGTTCCAGTTAAACCGGAGCGATAGAGCGCATGACGTTTCACATAAGTCAAATCATAAAGAGATAAAAACAATGTTTTATATAGAGAGATAAAATTAGAGCATGAGAAACTAATGATCTCACAGGGCCGCTAATCTGTTACAAAATTGGGGTGTAAAAGTTTGGCTTATGATAAATTATTTAAATATTTCACACTCTTATCTGTCCACCTGCGACTGAAGTGTTGGAGTTGTGCAGACACACGATTGTTCAGGAATGTCTACAGGTGTGACTGGTTTAATATAACAGGTATGAAGAGTTCATCTGAACCATCCGTTGTAGTGTTATAGTTATTTATGTTGAGATTTTGCCTTTAACACATTAAGATATGCTGGACACCCGCTGGGACAGACTAATGACTTTTCTCCCATTTTTCCTCCAAGTTTTTGTCGCTATTTATTCTTGATCTTAATGTTCTGGTTATAGGACTGTACAAATAGATACTGATTTCTGCAGACTGAAACGTTTGGAAGGCATTTGCAGCCTCTGTTTATACACAAATGTTGAATAAAACACGTATATGAATACCTGCTGATTTGTGGTGTTTCTTAAGACGTGTAGTTTACGTGTGTCCACGAGGGGGCAGCACTGTGCTACGTTGCTCATCGTGTATTGCAAGTCATTGTATGACATTAAAAAGTAAAAATGTACAAGTTATTAATGCCACTAATACTTTGTTTTAATTGTATTTCTAATGTCCTAATAATTTATTTAAACTTGTATTTGTTTTGTATTTTTTATGCAATATGAATGAATTCAACTTCATTGTGCATTTACTGCACATAAACACTGTAGTAATGTTTGTGTCTTTTACGTAGCTGGTAAGGATTAAAACGCAATGGCTTGTGAAGCTACTTAAAGCTGACGTCATAACTGAACGTACAGGCCATGGCGTCACACGCGTGTCGTCATAGCCTGTGCGAGGCGGATAAGAGGCGCTGTTTCCTCTTCAGCAGTACGAGACTCTGAGCTTTTCTGGTGCAAACGTTTGATGGACGGAGAGACGGAGGGAAATAAAGCGCCGTGGCTTCTGCTTGCGCCCGATTGCGTTTATCTGCGTTACCCGTCTGCCGCTCCGCCCGACGCGGGTGTCAAACCGTTGCCGCGTGGCCGCAGTCTGATAAACACCATCATGACCAGCCTGGTGCAAACGTCTGATGCCCTGACTTCTGTTTTCTTTTGCTTTGTCAATCATTCTTCCTTTATTCAGTCTTGGGTTTCCTTTGCTGTTTTATTGCATGATGTCACGGGCGGGTCTCAGCCCGTTTCTAACGTGTACGTGTACGTGTACTGGTAGGTTAATGGTTAAAACTCTCCCACCCTCATGTCTGGTATCTGTCAATCACTCACTATCACTAGTTTTACCACAACAGCACGTGACCCCACAAACTTTTCCTGCGTCCACAGACAAATAAACACATTTGATGCATAGGATGCATTTATTTTCACTGAACTAAGTTTGCAGATTGTAAGATGGAACATGTTGTGATTTATGATGTTTATGTGTGACATATATGCTGGTATGACTTTTGAGGAAATACCCAGCTACTAATTTTAAGAAGATTTCAGTGACATTTTCATTAAGTAACACAAACGTTAAAAATACTATTTTAAAGGTCCAGGGATGTTCAACACATACAGTTTTTAAACATTGTATTGCCAATATTGCCTGTTTATAAGCAATTTATTCATTTTTAAAGTTCTGTAACGTTTTAAAAATGTTTCGCTCACTACTTGAGAGTAACGCTTTTATATATGATGCACACAGTTGAAGGTTCTAACCACTACGTTCTAATAACATTGACAGAACTTATAGAAAATGTTTGCCAGCGTTCTGAGAAGGTTCCCTGGCAGCTGGGTATTTTCTGTTAACTTTGCACTTGCACTTAATAAAAGAAGTTAGTCTTCAACACTGAGGATGTTGTTGCAATAGACACTTTAAATATATGTGACGTTTCTGAAGGCTGTGGGCACGAGTGTAACATGAGTGGATTTAAATAATGACTGGCTTTTATCTGGTGTTCTTTTCTAATCTGTGTGTTTCGGGCCCGGCCGTCATTTCAGCGCCTGTCTATCTGTGTGTTCTGTTCATCTCTGAACCCATAAAACTCTCTGACAGGCACTTTGTTTGAGACGCATCAGTGACGCATTTAAATATGTGGCCTGAGATCTTGTGAGAATTAAACTGTGGCACTCATCACAGATCTCCAGGTTTTAATGCGTGACTGCATGTGTAAGCAAAAAACGCATGACATGTAAATATACTCTATGTTCATGCATAAATGATTTCCATGTGCTGTAGAAAGATGGGAAAATAAATATTTCTTTTGCTTCTGTAACAAGCCGGGAGACATAACCAAACATGCTTTAAAAGTAAATATGTTTCTTCTGTGTTTGTTTGATGTTTCTCAGTCCTTTAAATCTTTCCTATTTTAATTAAGTTCATTTTAGGCTTGTTTTCAAATGCAATGGGTTTAAAACATCTAAATTGGCAATGTGCTTTTAACAACAACACAGTTTACTTACAAACCTAGACTGAAAAAATGTAGTAGAAATGTTTTGTTTTGTTTAACTGAAAGCCGTTTATCATTAAGTTTTTTCGTTTTTCGCAAGATTAATAGAAAGTTGAAGGTTATATTGTCTTTGGTCGTCATTTTCATGTCTGATAAACTTTCCTGTGATAAGTTCTTCGCTTCTGCCCTCTTTGTTGCTTGCTGCTTTGCCTCAGGCGAACAGGTCGCTTTGCATAAAACTTATTTGCTAACCAAATCTCTCTCCCTTTATCTTCTGTTTCCCTCTCTCCTTTCTCTCTGCCTGCATGATCTTCTGAGATGTTCGGAGCTCTTCGGTGAATGTTCACACTTGATGAAGTGGAGATTTATAGATGTTTTGTTGTGGATTCAGTGAGCACATGTGAATGATGTTTGTATATACAGGCCAGTGAGCACCAGGTCAAATTTCTCGCCTGCAGGCACAAACAGCTTTTGGCACCAGATCCGTTCAGGTTTTTATGGTGTTGTCCCATCCAGAATATCTGAAACTATCTCACCTCTTCACAGTTCGTTAGGCAGGACAAACGTTTCTGACAACTGCAGAACTTTTTAAACTCCTGTTGACTGTGTTTGAAACATTGTTTGATTTGTTGTATAAATTAAACACAGCAGCGGTCATACAGTTGGATGCAGCTGAACGTGTTTGTTTATGGTGGTTTTAAAAACTGTAATTTATAAAGATTTTTGAAGAGTTAAGAAGTTAGTTTTAGTTAGTTGTAGACAAACTTAAATTATGCATGAATTTCTTTGCATCAATATCTTACATTTTTAATATATGTATAGCTGTATATATATATATATTTATATATATATATGTATGGTTATTTTTTTTAAAAAGACTTTACGTAAGTCTTTGCATATTTTTAAGGTGTCATTTTGCATTGGAGCAACTAAAAGCTACTTGTAGCTGTAGCTACTAAAACTGGTTTAATTTCATAATCAGAAATTATAATAAGTTCACAGAAATGATTATCAGTTTTGTAAGTGCTTTCAGATTTACAAAATCATGTTTGAACGCAGTGATCCATAAACATTTCTGTAAAAAAGAGGAAGTGGAACTTTCTTTACCCGCTCGTCCCTTTATTTCCCCTTTTTCACGTCGAGGCAACGTTGACCCGCCCACTCATCTCAGTCCTAAAATCCCATTTGCTCACACAGTGTCAATCATCTACATCTGATGCCTCAGATTGTGATTTGCTGTTGGATTTGTGTTCCAGGATGTTGCTCTGTAACTGTCCTGATTCAGACACCGTTTCCCAGGAAATGAATAAATACAAGCATTTGCATGGAGGCAACAGATTTGTTTACCAGCTGTACTGAGGACGGGCTGTTTCCAGCCTCACACTGATTTCTGTTCCTAATATCCAACTTCTTCAACAGGTGTGAGAGCTGCAGGTGCGCGGGGGCGATGGGGAACAGGGCCGCAGTGGAAGTGATGAGATTTCAGTTTTTCTCTTAATCAGTTCCTCTTGCTGTAATGGTTGAGTTACACACTCGCCCGTCCTGAACACATTTTTTCTTGTTGTGGTTATTGTAACAGATGGATGGCAGGACTGAATTGTGAGAGAACCACGGGTGAGGTGTCATGTGTTTTATGGTACACTGTAGACTGACTGGATTTTCCTAACTGTCTCTTTTGTTTGAGATGGGCGGTGAGCGCAAAGCTGTGTCATGAATTTGTTTGGCAAAGCAGCTGGAACTGAACCGACGGGAGTGACCTGAGACAAACGTCACTAAATCTCTGAGTTTTTCCTCAAAGGTGATGCAGTTAAAATGTTTGCACAGCTCAGACCAACGAGTCACGGCCCCATTTACTCACACTTCATCCCAGCTAACATGTTCTAAGACTGTTTGCTAATGTTCTCTAAATGTTCTAAGAGTTATTATAAAGTCCTTAAGATAATGTTAGGGGAATGTTTTTAACATTTAATGTACATCATTGATTTTTGAAAAAGTTAATTAAAAAATTACATTTAAAAAATGTTTAAATAACATTCAAGCAATATCATTTCTAAACAAGTCTAAAGAACGTTTTGAGCAATCCTAGAACTTTCAAAGTAAAAAGTAAGTCAAAGTAATTTTTATCACCAAATGGAAACCCAGAGGAAACGTTCTTACAACGTGAACTTGATAACTGTGTTGTTAATACATCTGTTTAGGACCAGTGATGTCCGTTCGTTCAGCCGCATGAAGTTTACAAACCTGCTAGGCAGGAGATTTGCATATAGAGTTCCAGGTACCCATTTGAATGTGGCTTTATCTGCAGTCACACCAGAGATTTCACACAGCCTCCGGCAATGTGCAGAACCTGCAGCAGGACCAACGGAACTCTGTATCCGGATCCTCCACAGGGCGGAGACTCAGGAAGACAAACACTATAATCCTTGTTTGTAGAGGCGTTTCGTTTTTCACTGTGCCGGGAGTGATTTCTGACACATTACTGTATGTGTCCCTCCTGCTTCCTCTGTAACTCACCACTGGTGTAAAACTGAGCTGTAATGAATTACTGATCGAGCCTCTTTGCGACTGCATGGTAAACGCTGATATTTATTTGACATTCTTGCGCTCAGTTGCTATAAATAATACAAGAAAATGACAACAGCTGAAACACACGTATACAATGTTTGCACTGCGTTTAAAAAGCATTACTGTAAAAATCATACAATGTCTAACACAGGCCACTTTTGGGAATATGTCATTGGTAGTGACAAATATGTTTATATTGATGATAGACAAACGTGAGATTAAATTTATGACATCAGCTGACATGTGCATGTGATTGTAATGTCTTAAGACGCACTCAGTTATTTTGCTGAACTGTTTAGGTCAAGTGTTCACCCGACATGTCATTGAAAAGTTGTGGCTTATTGGTGTGTGTTTTTACAATGGCGAAAAACATCCCTGAGTGAACCCTTTATTTTCTAGACTTTATCATGTCAGATTGACGTTTTGATGACTTTCTGGAGTGAGGGATGTTTTCAGATATCAACATGAGTCGATAAAATAAACCCTGTTGTTTTTAATTCTTCAGATGTTTTCCCCTTTGGAAACCCATGTTGCAGGTCATCTTCATTTTCACCCTGTTGTCCTCCACACCATCATTTCAGGCCGTGCTGGCTTTCGTGATGTCTGCGAAGGTCCACCTTCCTCTGGAAGCCCTTGGAGCAGATCTCGCATCCGAACGGCTTGAATCCGGTGTGTTTGCGGCTGTGTGTGATAAGGTTGGAGCTCTGGCTAAAGGCTTTGCCACACACTTGGCATTTGTGTGGTTTCTCACCTGTAAACAAACACAACAGAGAACCTTTGAAAATGAATGTTATTTTTAATGTTATTTATTTTTAAGGAACAGTCACCCAAAATGTTCTTCATTTTCTTATGTCGTTACAAACCTGTATGATCTTTCATGGAGATATTTTGATAAATGTTTCAGTGGTTTTGTGTCTGTACAATACAATAGATTGTTGTTTGTTTACTAACATCAAAATATGTTTGTAATATTTTCAGAAAAGGTCATACAAGGCTGGAGGGAGTAAATGATGGAGGGGCTTTAATTTTAGGTTAAACTATCCCTTTAATCTGAGGAAAAACAAGGTGAATCTTTGCTTTTATGAACTGCTTGAATACTGGATTTGCGTGCCAACCAGATTTGTTCTGTTTTCCAATACAGGAGTGGCTGTTTGCTGCGGCATGCATGCAAAAGTAACTTTCCGAGAGGCATCAGCAAAGCAGGAAGACCAGGTATGCAAATCCAGACAGCATTTGTTTAATCTTCTTTTCTTGATTTATCTGTAGCCGTGCCACTCTTTGAAACACACCCTAGAAAGCAAAGCCAACTGAAGCATCGAAGCCTAGATTTACTCAGCTAACGTGTCTGTTACATGTAATGATTTACATAGAACCAAAAACAGCTCACAACAAAATTCCCAATAACAGGGGACAGTTATTGAGAAGTATCAGACTTTGTTTTTCTTTATCAGTATCACACATCTTCTTAAGCGTGACATGATACACACGGATTGTCACCTGTGTGGATGTACGTGTGTTTCTTCATGTCAGATTTCTGGTGAAACCGCTTGCCGCAGTACTGGCAGGGGTACGGCCGCGTGTCCGAGTGGATCAGCAGATGCGTGGACAGCGTTGAGGAGCGTTTGAAGGTCTTTCCGCACATCTTGCATTCAAAACTTCTTTCCTTTACACACAAAACAAGATTGTTTCAAAGTAGTACAAACGTTCTTGCAGAATTGTTTGTTATATTAAATATACAAATCCAAAACATTATTAAAGTTTAAGTAGTTAGTGGGTCATTTTAGAAACATTGCAGGATTAAAAAATGTTTAAAAAACATTTTTATAATTAAGCGATTACATTAATAAGATATTTTGAACATTCCTAGAACTTTAAAAATGACCTTTTAAGCATTTTTGTTACTTAAGGAATACATTTAACCCTCCTATTATCTTTGGGGTCAATTTGACCCCATTCAATGTTTAATGTCTCTAAATTCTTGGCTTGGTTTGGCTTGTTATTTAATGGCTCTTTAGGTAGTAAACAAATAAACAAAGTACTTGACACACAAACTTGGGTAAAAATCATATTCTGGAGGTTTAAATTGCTGGGGTCTTTAAATTGAGGATAATAGGAGGGTTAAGAAACATTCTTACAGCCCAAAATAATGAATTGGGTCTGGCAGAGTGATGTCAGAGATGGTGATAATTACCCATAATTCAGCAGAAGTGAGGCATGTGATGCTGTTACCTGAGAGTGGACATTCATGTGCTGCTCTAAACTGACTGCATGACCGAAGCTCTTTCTGCAGATGCTGCAGCCAAAGGGACGAGTGCCGCTGTGAGAACGTCTGACGTGAACCTCCAGCCCGTGAGGAGTGGAGAACACCTGCCGCACACGGTACAAACACACGTCATAACGTTCTCCATTACATGTTACTTGAAATTAGAATTGTATGCATATATATCAGAAAGCAAGTTTAAATCGGCCAACAAGTGTCCAGTTTACGTTCTAAAGGATCAACGTTCCTTAAAGGTTATATTCTGAGCTGCACGGTACCATACAGAACCAGAATTTGCCATTCACAGAACTTTCTATTGTACAAAACATCTTTATAGTGAATAAAGTTTCTACTGTAAGAACTTTAAAAAGGTAAGAAATAAATGGTTCTTTTAGGAACCAAAAATGTTCATCTATGGCATCCCTGAAACATTTTAGGCACCTTTATTAGTGTATATAGTACATGACCTCTGTTAATACTGTTACAAAAGCATCACAGAATGAACCTCATTAGTTCCTGTGTGTGTGGAGCTGAGATCCAGATAAAGGATGCCACTGATCTGTGAATACCTTGTCGCAGGTGATGCAGTGGTAGGTGTTGGACGTGGGGGAGTAATGTGTGCTGCAGTCCAGCGGCTGAGGCTCTGAGCTCTGCTTCAGGTGAGCTCCGTACAGACTGCTGGCGTGCTGCAGGAGAGACGGAGCGAAGCTCATCTGACGGAACTCATACGGAGAGGCAACGTGATCCCAGGCATAAGAGCTCTTGTAGTACGGAGGAAATTCTGCTAGCTGAGGTTCTGATGGAGGTAGAGCAAA
>JBAJNP010001179.1:36195-54621 GCA_036877545.1 Yasuhikotakia modesta
ATTCTGGAGGTTTAAATTGCTGGGGTCTTTAAATTGAGGATAAATTGAGGATAATAGGAGGGTTAAAAATATCACCCCATTAAGGGAAGCATCTATAAAAAGAATCCTGCAATAACAACATTCCTAGAGTGACATGCAGGAGACAATTATGCCTGCATCAAAGTGGAGTCCCAAATCACCCCTTAAAAGGTCTTTTCTTGGGATTCCAAGACATTTTTTGGGATTAAGCCTGACCCCTGAGCACCTTATATGAACTAACACGACACCTCAACCCTGTTGCACAAACTCCTGTGAGCGAGAGCGAAAAACCCTTTAGGGCTTAGAGAGCAAGGCAGGATGATGCTGCAGAAGGCGAAAGAGAGCCCCCAAGCGTCTCTTTAACCCTGGGAATCATCCCATACCCATGCTCAAGCAACATCTTTACCTTAGCATAAAGATCGGGAAAGAATAGGAGATTATGATGGGGAGGCTGTTCTCTATTTGATGATAGGAACCAATGTTTTAGTGCTGTTTTAATGTGTTGTCATTCATCTGTCCACTCAAAGCTCAGCTTCTTGACAGCACAAATAACAACCTCAATCAGCTCCTCAAATGCAGCAGAAAAAAAGCTGGATGCTAGCAGTCAGATCGTCATCCAAAGCTGCTTGCATACGCTCATCTTCCAGCTCAGACAATATTATGTTTGTTGAAGTGCATTCCCATGATGCAACACTGAGTTCACTCGAAAGAGATGTGATATTATAACACATTAATATAAATATTAATATTATTTCCATTTATGTTAAAAAGCATACATCCATCTATCAAATACAAATAACTTTACATGTAATGTAATGCATTATTGCTGCCAACCCATTGTTTTTAATAAAAAATTGGGTTGCAAAACACAAGGGTTTGCAATAATGGCACCTCATCTGGTAATATAAGCATTCTTTACAAGTCAATGTAACTGCAGATTTTTGTTAAATTCTAGTTTCAGATTTATACCGTGTCTCTGACAAAAGTAGGAATCTCCAGCCTGCAGTCACACCCTTATTATTTATCACCAACATCTTGTTATGCTGGCATCCTGGTGCATTATGGACGTACATGTACTACAAATGTTTTATGCAACTAACATGCTTCTGTAGGTGCAAGTGTACTTACATATAAGCCTTGTAATCTGAACCAATCTTCTGGACCCTGATGTCATATTTAGCATCAATAAATGGCTCTGTGGTTGTGTATGTCTTAGTGATAGCCACAACACTTGCAATGTCCTGAAAGTCACTATGATTGTCAACTTTCACCTGCCAAAAGAATAACAAAGCAGTGCAATTTATTTATGGTTTGGAGTTATAATTGATTACGGTATTTGTGACGGTATTTATGGATATGTGCTTTAACTTTAATTAAGCAATCATTTTATTTGAAGGATGCAGGAGAAACAGAAGAATGACTTAACATTCTTGCGTGATAGACAAAATCTGGGACTGAGACGATAATGAGGAAGATTGCAACGATTGGGAAACACAGACCACAACAGGAGTCAGGTAAGTTGTATGCTCCTACATCAATGCGACTGAGGTGAAGGTGAGCTTATAAAGTGTGCTTGCCAGGTGAGGTGGATTAGAAGGCTGGTGATTGTGACTTACCTTTCCCATTCCAGAGTGGGCGTGTCCAATCTTTACCACAACAGGGACTGCTGGCATTGAAATCTGAAAGGTAGAATAGGTGAAACATGTACTCAGTGTTTTAAAAATTTTAAATAAAGAGATGTTACCAAACAATCTATTATTTTGACAGTTTGTCTGACAGTGTATTTCTGTTTTTCTGTACAGTGTATAACTTAATTTGGTTTCTCCAGTGTATGATGACTTTCTCCAGTGTATCAAAGTACACCAGAATCAGGGTCAGGCGAAGTTCTAGGCAGGCAGCAGACAAGGGGAAATCCGTGAGACAGGCAGAGGTCGAGGCAGGCAGCAGGCAGTAAACATAATCCAATAAACAATCCAGGTAAACAAGGCATTCGGCAGACAATCATAATCAGGAATCAGACCAGGGTAATAACAAGGTAGACCAAACACAGGAAAAATGCTCAAAGGTCACCATAAGGAAAACAAGACTTTGCACAGACATTGTGTTCATGAAGGGTTTATATACAGAGAGTCTGATGAGCTGTTTGCAGGTGTGGGGAAAGGGGCATGGTCAACCCCAGGCAGTTGACCCATGGGAAATGTAGGTTAAATCGAATTAACATTCAGGCAATGGTTCCCGCTGACAGCCAGGAAGAGGCGGTGCAGGAACCACAGATGTAACAGAGCCCCTCCCTGCGAATGGCTCCTAATGTGAGGAGGTCAACGACGAACAGCATGGTGAAGGTGCTGATGAGCCTAGTTCCAGGTCTCTTCACTTTGACAAAGCCATTCATTAACTGCAGGTAGTTCTGTGGGTTCTCCAGACCAAGAGAATAAGGGGTGTTGACAGGGAAACACAGAATTTGCTGTGACAAGATGGGTTCAGGGTTTAGATCAGTCTCTTCCTTTTCATCTTGGCAAGATAGGGAGTCTGCCTTCCATTCTTGCAGCCTGGATGGTAAGTTACTGTAAAATTGAATCGGGTAAAAACACGTGGATTGAGCCCTTTTGCAGAATTCAGGATCTCAAGACTCTTGTGATCACTAAGGGCAAGAAACAGATGTTTGTCTCTCTCCAGCCAGTGACGCCATTCTTCTAGAGCCAACTTGATGGCTAGTAGCCATCTCTCTTTGAGACAAGACTGCTCCTTACCCTGGAACTGCAACCACGAAAGGACTCTCAGGATCAGGATGACATAGCATGGGTGCAGAGGTGACCCTGGCTTTGAGGGCTTGAAAGACCTGTTCTGCAGCAGAACCCCAAGAAATTCTTTAACCTATTTTTTAAAATTAATCTTCTATAGAAATTAGCGAAACCCCAAAACCTCTGTAATTCCTTTACTGTGTGGGGTGTAGGCCAGTTCAAAACAGCTGTTACCTTTTGGTCACCCATTGTGACACTGTCAGGACTGATAATGTATCCTAGGAACATGGTACTGGTAGTATGGAACTCACATTTCTCACCCTTGACGTACAGGTGGACTTGGATCAGATGCTTGAGAACGGTTCTGACATGGGAGATTTGTTTTAAAGGAGTGTTGTTTTAAAGGAGAAGATTAGTGTGTCATCTATATATATGATTACCCAGCTCTCCAGCATGTCTGTATGCAGTGCTCCGAATGACTGTAACACTGACGGGGCATTAGCTAATCCAAATGGCATGACAAGATACTGATAATGACCAGATGCTGTGGAGAACGCTGTTTTCCATTCATCGCCCTCTCTGATACGAATCAGATTATATGCATTCCTTAGGTCTAGCTTGCTGTAAAACTTGGCCTGTCTGAGTTGTTTCAGAGCTACAGGTACACGTGGAAGTTTATATTGATACTTCACTTTGATGTTACTAAGTGCTTGATAATCAATTCATGGGCGTAGACCCGCATCTTTCTTCTTGATGAAGAAGAAGCCTGCAGAAGCTGGTGTGTTGGAAGGATAAATAAAGCCTTTGGATAGTTCTTCTTCAATGCAATCATTCATGGCTTTGGACTCGGGCTGTAATATGGGAAAAGATTCTTGCTCAAGGTAGAGAGGAACCTGGAACAAGATCTATAGCATGATCAGTGGCTCCATGAGCAGATAATTGAGCTGCCTTTACCTTGTCAAAGGCCTCCATATGTGGGTATGACATAAAACTGGATAATTTCAGAATTGAGAGCACCAATGATTAATTGTAGTTGAGGGGTATGAGGTTAGTTTGAGTTGCATCCTCTTAGCCAGCGAGCAAGACATGAAATTTTCAATGAAAACTTTGATGGTGACAGCATAATTATGAAATCGTGACAAAAATCTCCATGGTATTAGTGACAGCTTCTTTACTCACCGCAGACTTGTGAACAGGGCAATTAGAGTGTTGATGGCCCACCACAGAGTAGCAGCAAAATTGATTGTACAAGAATGAATCAGGTTATCCAAGTGAATAGAGAGCTCGATGAATTGGGCTAGGGTTCTCCCTTCATCACGACAAGCCAGTTCCGTTTGTAGCTTTGCGGGGTGATCGGACAACTCACGGAAATCCTTCAGGAATGCGGTATATTCTGAAAACAGCCATGTTGCTGTAGCCCAGGCCAGCACTTTCCTATTCAGCTAGGAGCAAACAATTGCAAAACATCCAGCATCTGTCGGGTACAAAACCTATTTTTTGATCAAAGGTTGTTGATCAATAAACATAGAACATTGTAACAGGAAACACTTGGCAGGGCTGGCGTCGAACTTTTCTGGGAAAGTCAAATGGGACAGACGCTCCAACCGCTAGTGAGGGATGCTCAGCTTGTAACAGTGTTAACTGCTCTAGATTAGACCAAACACAGGAAAGATGCTCAGAAATGTCACCGTAGGGAAAACAATGAATTCATGGAGGGTTTATGTACAGAGAGTCTGATGAGCTGATTGTTTGCAGGTGCAGGGAAAGGGGTGTGGTCAGCCCCAGGCAGTTGACCCAAGGGAATTGTAGTTTAAATCGAATTAATATTCAGGGTGACCTCAGATGTAACAGTCCCACTTGGGCTCACATAGTCTTCAGTTCAGGTGTGTATGAAACTAATAAAAAACTACACTGTGGAACATAACCTTGCTTTTCTGGTAAACACACATTAACTCTTTTGAAATGCATGAAGTTGGGAACCAGTTTACCCTGTCTGTGAGTTTTATTAAAGCAATTTGATTGTGTATTGTGTGAGGAGTGACTAAAACTCTGGTTTGAGAGCAGTGTTGCCAATTCTGGACAAATAGGCAACCACTTCCCAAAAAACAAGCCCACTTGTCACAATAAAGAAGGGGACCACACAAGGAAGTTAAAGAGAACAACATTTTTATTCATAGGACGCAGGAGAAACAGATTTAACATAAACTTATGAAGGGTGGGCTGTGCCAGGTGCGGTGGATTAAAAGGCTGCAACTGTAGCAACTGAAGTGCCCTTGAGTAAGGCATCTATCCCTGATTGCTCCCTGGGTGCTGCAGGGATAGCTGCTCACTGCTTCACACACACACTGCTCCGGGTATGTGTGTTCATGACTTGTTCACTCCTCACAAATGATGGGTTAAATGCAGAGGTCACATTTTGGTAACTTTAGAGATGGGGGCTGTGACAAAGCCACACCTATATAATAAAATTAATGTGAACCATATGTACTGTTAGTTTTCTGTTCTTGTTTTTATTATAATCTGTAATTAGTAAGAGTGGAATTTAAAAAAAAATACATGAACATTTTAATTGAAAAAGTTTTAAATTGAAATGTTTTGATTTTTGCATTTAATTATTTTCTTTGTTATACATTTTCCATACTTGGACTTGTTGGTGCAATTGTATGTATACATATGTCCGCTACGTCTACTAATAATGTTGTCAGGTGTTGTCAGGCTTTCCTAACAAGCAAACATCTTTTAAAATAAGCCCAAAACCCTGCAACCCACAATAGGCTTTTTTAAACGCCCAAAGTCCAAAGTCACATATTATAAGCTTGTTATAAACCTAAAACTATACACTTGTTAACTGTGTTTAAAAGTACAGACATACATTTATGTTATAATTCATTTCTTATTGTCTGATCCTCCGTATGTATTAACTAATTTTCTGTTGTACTTTATTATTTTTTATATCAAGCACTGAAAGGGCTCTGTGTTAAGGGCCCTATTTTTTAAGATATGTTTGCTTAAGATTATATTAATCTATTATCAAAGTCATATTACTTTTTCTTTTTTTTAAATAATTTTTAAAAAAATAATTAAAAGTGGAACTTATAACTGTTATTAATTTGTACAGGTTATTGTTATTAATTTGTATGTAATTTTGCATTTTGGGACCCATAACATGTTCAAAAACAACTGAAAATCACATCAGCTCTTGGATTCTCTCTGATTACCCTGTTTGCTGTTTTTGACCTTTGCCTGTTTGTTTACTCTGTTTGATAAAAAAAAACACTGCATATGGATCCATCGTCTACTGACCATTCATTACAGAAGACTCCGCCACTAACAGATCCAGCAGCTATGTTTCATTTGAGCTCTGAATTCTCCACACTGAGCTCTGAACTGCTCCACACTGGCAGCTCATCAGTAGCAACTCAGTTACCTTACCACGCTAACCAAGGAGCTAGTCAAGTCACTACAAGCGCTGCAACTCAATCCCAGCACCAACATGGCATCCACCCATGTCATGAGGTGCGTATGCAGCCAACCCCCGCTTGGCTTTCCCTAATAAGTATGATGGTTCTCATGGGAGGTGTAAAGGTTTCTTAATGCAATGTTCACTGTTCATCGAGCAACAACACGCTCTCTGTCCCACCGAAAGCAGTCACATTGCTTTTGTTTGTTCACTCCTCACCAGTAAGGTGCTAGACTGGGCAACTGCAGTGTGAAACTGAACAACCTACCTCTCTCTTTTTCACTGTTTTCATGCAACAATTTCGAGATGTGTTCCAGCACTGGTAATGCTGTTAGCTCCTGTCATCAAAGAGTAGTTGCTCGGTGAGTACAGCTGCCCAATGTACCACCAGTCTTAATGTAAATATTGATGCAACCGTTAACAACCAGATCATTGAGGCTCGGGCATTGATTGATTCAGGAGCGGCTGGCAATTTCAATAAATGAGGGTTTTGCTCAGAAACACGACATTCCTCTAACCAACATCTCTTCTATCGAGCATAGTGGTAGGCTCTTGGGCTCGGGCCAAGTTTCCCAAGACAACACTGACTTGAATCTAAAGGTTTAGGCCCAGTTTGTCATCCACTTACCCCAGACACCCATAATTATTGGTTTCTCATGGCTTGACATTCACAATCCTGTAATCGCCTGGGCTTCTTGAGAGATCATACATTGATCAAACACTCAAAATTCGTGTGTAACTATTCCCACTAACCTCAAATGCTCTATCCCCAGCGTCTCTGATCCACAGGAGAAAGAACCAGCGAGTACTCAGATCTGGCTTTAGCCTTCAATAAGAGCACTGAATTACTACCTCACCGATCCAGTGACTGTGCCATTGAGCTTATCCCAGGAAATGAGATACCCAAGGTGTAGTTGAATTCCTGACAACTACATGTCAGTGTGCCCTCTGGGGTCCATCTGGGAATCAGCGGGGTTCACCTCATTATACGGTGCCTGTTGTTCTCCAGTGCCCCCTTGGAGAACATCCTGTTAACCCTGCTACCTTTACTGTTTCAGAGCACAGCAGCTTCAAGCAAGCTTTTCTCCTGACCTCCAGGGAGGTCTCTAAAATTCAGATCGGAGGTCTCCTGCCTGGTTTACGTTTCAAGGCACCGATCCTCTCATGCAGAGTATACCAGGGGCCAGCCTTGAGAGACTGGTACGCTTTAAAAAGCTACCTGGCAGCGTGGAAGCTAGGGCCTAGATCTCTCAGGGCCCGGTTCTGGGAGCTCTTTGTCACCATGTAATGCTTGCAACAGACGCATCCCTTCTACAGTTAAAGTGTGATCATGAGCGGCCATCTTAAGAGTGCCATCTTACTTGGCACATCTACTGCCTGGAAATTCTGGCAGTGTTTCTAGATTTAAAACATCTCCTCCCGGACCTGAAATACCAACATGTGTTGGTACCCCACGGGAAACACCTCTCAATGAGAACAATTCACATCCCTAGATGGGAGCAGACATCCTGTCGAGACTGGGGCCGAGGCCCAGGCATTAAATGCTTTACCCTGAGGTTGTAAAGCACATATGTAGAAGCTTTGGGCAAGCCTAATTGGACCTCTTCGCCTCTTGAGACAAAGAGAGAATCAAGGAGAGAATCAAGGAGGCTGGATGCCATGATACAGACTTGATCTCTCCGATCTCACTGCTCCTGAGAAATCTGGTAAGAACACACCAGGACATGGTACCTATGCTCTTAGTAGCCTTTGCTGGCGGAGCAGAGTGTGGTTCTCGGATCTCATATCTCTTCTAGACAGCTCTCACTGGAGGATCTCCTTGAGGGGGGACCTCCTATCTCAGGCAGGAGGTGCCACCATGCTCCTTTGCCCAAAGCTGTGCAACCTGTGGGTTTTCTGTTTTATATGAAGTAATGTGGTCTTCAAGAATGGGCTCAAAACATACCTCTTCCATCAACATCTGACCAATTAGTAACTTCTCTGTGTTATTGCACTTTGCTCAGTTGTTTTTGGCTCTAATTGCTTCTATTGTTTTCTCAACTTTGTGGGTCGCTTTGGACAAAAGCGTCTGCTAAATGACTAAATGTAAATGTAATGCGCTCTTACCATATCCCTGTAGTTTGAGTAAAATGTCTGATCAATAAGAGGGAATTTGTCTGGTCCCAGCTTCACATAGGTGTTGATCAATTGAGCAAACTATGAAAAACAGATAATCAAAACACTGGTAAAGACAGGACATTAAAAATGTTGAAAGCTTTACACGTTACATTGTGGTTTTATTGACCTTTAATATAGTTACATAAGTTGGGTTCATGAAAAGACTTTAATACAAAAAATCTTATAATCCAATGTCCTATTTTGTAGGTGCCAAACAATGCTACATAACATGACCTTGACCTGCCTATAAATAGGCTTGTGTTTCTCAGGAAAATGTCTAAAAAACCAAAATCCTTTTGGTGTTTTCTCTCGTTTTTTTTTTGTAAAGCTGCTTTGCAACAATTGAAATGTGAAAAGCGCTATATAAATAAAAATGAATTGAATGGAAATTAAAACCATATGCAAATGTTATTTCCTGTTGACTGTTCCAAGGAGAATGCAAACAGCACAGGTGAAGTGTATACTCACAGCCCATGGCTTATCACAAAGGTTATAGATTGACTCTAGTGAGTTGACACTGGGGATTCCGGCATACTGCAAGCCAATGATTATATTTCTGAAGTCCTCATTCTGTGCCATGCTGAAAGCGTGCTGTCGAACCAAGACAAAGTCAGGCTTGAATGACCTGTGTGAGACACAATGAAATTATGAATTAACTTTTTCACAACAGGAAATCTGACATGTATACAGTATTATTATACAAAATCGTTACAAAATGTTGATATAATTTAAATTCTTTTGAGAAAATAGTTTGAAAAGTTGAGAATTTAACCATTAAAATGTCACTGCATACTCATAACTTGATTAATCATTATATATGTGGCTAATAAAACACATTCTTAATACAAATGTATTGGTGTGTGTGTGTTATGTGTGTGTGTTATTCTTATTTTCATGTCCAATAAGAATAGCATATAGCATTGTGTTAAATTTGTCAAAATATATTAAATATATATTAGATAACACTTAATATATTTTATATATATTTTATACTTTTTTAATATATCTGTATTATGTGAAAAGCTTTGTACAAAAACATTGTAAAAAAGCGCTATATAAATTTTACATTTCCACAAGGTGGTCTTCACTATCCCACAACACCATTTAATTCATGAAGAACTGTAACAACTGCCAAACCACCAAGACTCCACAACTTCCTGCTGGCTTGCTCCAACCACTTACAACTCCCCAATGACCCTGGTCCCAGATAGCAGTTAACTTCATTTCCAATCTCCTTAAATTCCAAGGTAATACCACCATCTTTACCATTATTAAGCATTTTCAAAAGCATGTCGACTAATTCCCTTGCCCAGCTCTAGAGGCAGCAGCACAGTGTCTTCAGATTCTACTGCCTTCCTGAGGAAATCGTTTTGGACCGGGATCCACAATTTATCTCCCAGGTCTGGTCATCATTTGTAACATAGGCTCAGACACAGGAAGATACAATTGCAGCATTTTATTATATGAAGACATGGTCAGGCAGGCAAGGGTCAAAAACACAGGAAACAGGGTACACATAGCAAATTCAAAGAGAGGAATCCAAAAACACAGGCAGGTGGCGATCACTCAAGAGCAATACAAACAAAATCAAAGATCAAAACCCAGTAAGAGACAAACCAGGGAAATGCTCAGACATTACACCAACAGGAAATCAAGACCTCACAACCACTTCAACAAAGAGCAGGGTTTATATACAGTCTTTGATTGTGGTAATGGCTAACACCTGGATGGGGCGTGGTCCAGGAGTGGGGCATTGTGGGAAATGTAGTCCAGACCGACAGGGATACCTCCACTGGTAGCCACTAAAGGGAGCCAGGGAGCCCCAAATCATGACATCATTCTTCAAACTTTCCAGTGTCAATGTTAGCCTTACCTCCGGTTACCACCCCCAATCCAATGATCAAACTGAATGGTTTAACCAGGAGATTATCAGATTCCTGCGATTTTACTGTGAAAGCAGACTGAAGTTGCTCACTGGCATAGGTGTGGCTGTCCACTAGGGATGTCCACCTCAGACTCCCGTACTGAAAACTCAGTCCCAGGTACGTTGGCCCCTTCCAGATCATTAGAAGATCATGCCTGTATCAGTTAGACTAACACTTCCAGCTAACTACCGTATTTCTCAAACTTTCCATGTTTCACTCCTTAAGCCCCTGTGGGGGTTCATCCTGAGAAGCCAGTCCCTCTCCTCTCCCGTTCTCCCACACCTCCTCTCAAATTCTCAGTATACACATTATTGCCTGTATACCACTGTGATTGTTTGCTGCCTGTCCTGAGCCTCTGCGTGTTTTCTAATTACGTTCTTTCATTCTGCATGTGGACTGCATTTTCATGCTGCATGTGGACTAATAAATGCTGCATGTATCTCTGACTTTACACCATGATTGTTCTGCATCTTTTCCTTTTGTGACCATCGATATGTGTTTTGTTATTATAAAACATGGTTTAAAGCTGCAATCCATAACTTTTGCAAAACAATCCATATCTCTGTTTTTTACTTTTTGGTTTTACTGGTTTAAATGTAATACACATTTGATATTATTGTATTTGTCTGAACAAGCTTACTGCATACTATATGACTAACTATATATGCATACTATATGAATAATTAAAACAACATATAAATAAGCTTTGTTGAGTATATTCACTACATAGCACAGTGTCAGATGTGTTATAACTTTATAAAATAGCAATATAAATAAAATAAGACTGAATACATGAAAATATTAGGTACACAAATGTTTATTAAATCAGTAGGTTGCTGGTTCGATTCCAGCACCGGCAGATGAAGTGCCCTTCAGCAAGGCACCTAACCCCTGATTGCTCCCCGGGCGCTGCAGGGATAGCTGCCCACTGCTCTGGGTGTGTGTGTTTTCACGACTTGCAGTGTGTGTTCACTCCTCACATGGATGGGTTAAATGCAGAGGTCACATTTCGGTTATGGGCAACCGTAACTGACAAACATGTCACTTTCATGTATTGTCTTATTGTTATCATCAAATGTCATTAAGTATGTCCCCAGCTTTAATATAGTTATTAAAGTGCCTGACATGTTAATAGTAAGATTGTTGTTAAGCAACATAAATAACAACCAGCTATGGGGTCTGTGCAATGATACAAATAGTAGCTTGGTGAAGAGGACTATTGACCAATCAACATCAGGGAATAAATATAACAAACATTAATCCTTATTAACTGACTGATGAATAAACACTAAAAATTGCAGAAGTTTATTATTATTATTATTATAATTGTAATATTTATCATTTTCTATTTGGACTGATATGCAGGTTTATTTTCTGACAGCTACGATTCATTATATGAAACTTACCGAACCACTTTAGTTCCATTTCTGATCACTTGCATGTCCACACTGCACGTGCCATTAGCGTGTGCCACTAGGTTGATCTCAGAAAACTCAGCCTGAAATTACATAAAAAAATGCAATCTGTCTGATCATGTCAAAATCTCAAATACTTGGAAGTAGTATTGCAATGCAGAGCTATATGGAAGTGTGTTTTTGGCCTTCCCAAAGCCCTGTTCCTCATTTGCAGGCTGACATGTGTTTTGGTCCGCTGGCCTTGAGTTTTGTGCTTTGAGCCTAAGATAGAATAAAACTTTATTTTACAATTAAATTTTAAAATTAAATTAAAGCTGCAAGCAGCGATAAGCGGGAAATGGCACCAGTTCCACCCAGTTCTGCCACCAATCAAAAACCTCCTAACCAAATATGAAGAATGTGTGATGATATGTGTGGCCAATCAGTTATGCAAGCCTGAGTTACAACAACTTGGAGGAGTTAACTTGTTAACTTAATTTTGCATTGTGAGACATAAAACCTGCACTTCATACAAGAACATAAAAGGGTCATAAAAAGACATTTTATCATATATTTGTGTAATTGATACAAAATGCTCATTCATGCATAATAAACATCTAATTTTATTGCAGCAGGTTATTACACATTTAATGATAGCCTCTTCTTAATCTTCTTAATACTTACTTCTTACTTCTACATGTTAATGATAACCCCTAATTTACTGACAAATTGAAAGAACTACAGACTAATTAAAAAAAAAAATTTAATACATTTTTATTTCTTATCATTGTGTAAGAGTAGCAATGCATAAGACTGGATATGTTCCTGTGAAAACAAGCAGACAGCAAGAAGTTTGCCATCAATGTGCTGATTTGCAGTGAATAAAGGAGACATATGGAGAAAATGGTAGGGAGATGCAAGTATTGTCTGTTCTGTTGTGGGTCTATGACTCCTCCCCTAAATGTCCCCTTGGCCTCTCTGATTGGCTGTATATGATTGCTGATGTACTTTTCAGTCAAAGCACATTTTACACTGTAGGACAACAGCAAGAAAAACTGATATTTAGCATAATTAATATTTGCCTACCACTTAGTCAGGATCCGGGAGGGCGATGAGTGGAAGACAGCATTCAATAACCATTTTTTTTGCCAATTTTTATCGGTGGTTTATCAGGAATTTCAGCCAGGTCGCAGCACCCTTAACTGCGCTCACCTCTACTAAGTCACCTTTTGTATGGAATTCTCTGGCTCAGGAGGCCTTTGATAGTCTTAAGTCCCGGTTTATCTCTGTTCCTGTTCTCTCTGTTCCAGAAGAATGGGCACCGAAACGAAACATTGCTTAAGCTCAAGCCTGTGTAGCTGCATCGGACCACTTTAGATGGTTGGTACCTTTCTTGTCCATGGAGGTGAGTTGGAAACAGAGCAGAAATTTCGGATAAAACGTCTGTAGAAATTGGCAAACCCCAGAAAGCATGGTAGTTCTTTTAGAGTGGTGGGTTGAGGCCATTTGAGTACTGCGTTCATGTTTTGATCATCCATAGCTACTTCTTCTGGCCTGATGATGTATCCAAGGAAAGAGATTGACATCTGGTGAAACTCACACTTTTCAACTTTGGCATAAAGGTGGTGTTAAACCACCTCTTTAGAACAGCACAGACATGGTTAATATGATCTATTGGAGTAAATGAGGATGTCATCTATGTAGACGATTACAGTCTTATTGAGCATGTCACATAATACATCGTATACATGGAACACTGATGGAGTATTGACCAGTCCGAACGGCATAAAAAGGTATTCATAGTGCAAAGTGGCTGTGGAAAAGGCCGTCTTCCATTCACCCCCCTCACAAATGCGAATTATAAGATTATAAGAGCTGTGTAGATCTAACTTGGTGCAGAAACGAGTGGAGCGCAGTTGTTCCAGTACAGGGGAGACTAGAGGCAGAGGATAGTGAAACTTGACAGTGATTTCATTCAAACCCCGATAATCAATGCACGGGTGTAGGTTTCTTCAGCAAGGCCGGAGAGGTTGAGGGTCGTATGAAGCCCTTGGAGAGTTCTTCCTCAATGTATTTTGACATGGATTCAGATTCTGGCTGAGATTGTCTATCTGTATAGCAAGTTCAATAAACTGTGGAAAGTCTCTCCCCTCGTTGTGGCAAGCCAATTCAGTTTAATCCTTTATGAAACTTTACGAACAAACTTTTAAAGTATCGCTCATCCTGTTAGTTTGAGCCACCAGAGTCCTGAACTTGAGTGCATAAACAGCCATTGAATCTCTCCCCTGAGACAGTTCTAACAAGGGATCGCCCACGCCCTTCCCCTCCCTGAGGTGGTCAAACACTTCGCAGAAACGTTAAAGGAATATCTCAAAGGGGGGAAAGGCAGAACCATCTTCTTGCCAAACCACTGTTACCCATTCGAGAGCCTTCCTTGTGAGAAGAGAGCAAACGAAAGCAATCCTACCAGCCTCCGTGGAATATAAGTTGGGTTGTTGTGATGAAGTTAGTGCCACGACTCTCTTCAGGGGGAAGGGGGAAGTGAGTCCATGGGGAAAAACAACAAAAATGATGGCTCACTTGCAGGGTGTAATTTATTTACAGTGCCAGTAATCAGACAGTCCACAGTGAAGAATATATACAGTTGTGCCCAAAATCCACTAAAAGTAACAAAGAAATAACAAACATGAAAATAAAGATATCCACACTATACAAAAGTTGGGGTTTGCTTGAGGTACCACAGTAACACTCTCGCTGACTTGGTTAACAAGCACTAGATGGGAGTCTGGCATCCCCTTTTATAGACCAGACTCCACCCCTTCCTTGGCATCAACCATAAACAGGTGATTTTTTCAGACAAACCTTTTATAATTTACATTGCTTTCCACTTCAAAGCTTTCATTTTCAATATTACACTATTATTAATAGTTTAATAACACAAAACATTTTCAAATGAATCCATTATTAAAACACAAACTCGTAAATAACACATAATAATTTACACTAACTCCCAACACAACTAACAATGGTTTCACCGGCCTTTGGTGAAGAGTGGATGAGGTGTGTGTAAATGTGCATTTTTAGGCCAGTGCTGCTGCCTCAGCAGTGACAATTACCTTCCCCCTCTTCAAGCCAAGTACCAGCTGGAAACCTTGACAGGTAATCGGCTACTAGATTCAATCTACCTGGTCTGTGCCGGATTTGAAAGTTGTAGGGCTGCAGTGACAGGTACCATCTCATGACTCTGGCGTTATGGTCCTTCATCGAACGTAACCAGGTCAAAGCTCTGTGGACTGTCTCCAGGCTAAACTCTCTTCCAAAAAGGTAATATCGTAAGCTTTCTAGGGCCCACTTGATGGCGAGACACTCTTTCTCTATTGCTGAATAGTGAGTCTCCCTTGGCAACAGCTTGCGGCTGAGGTAGACGACTGGCTTTTCATTTCCCTGGGTTCCCTGAACCAAGACTGCCCCAAGTCCTATAGCCGAGGCATCCACTTGGACCAGGAAACCTTGTGAAAAATCAGGGCTTTGTAGGACTGGAGTGGGGCACATCTTCTCCTTCAAAGTCTTGAATGCCACTTCACAGTCCACGGTCCATGAGATAGGGTTTGCCACGTTTTTATTCAGCAGATTAGTGAGGGGTGTAGCTATTGAAGCAAAGTTTGGCACAAACCGTCTGTACCAGTCCAAGAAACTACCTTACTTCTTTCTTTGTCCTTGGCCTGGGACTTTGATGGATGGCCTCCACTTTATCCACTTGAAGACACAGCTGTCCATTGCCTAGGAGGTAGCCCAGGTAACTTGCTTCTTGCTTGGCCCACTCACACTTTCCCACATTTAATGTTAATCCTGCCTCTGTGATCTTCTTAAGGGTCTTCCTCAGATGTTGTAGGTGCTCTTTCCAGGAGTTGCTGTAGATCACAACATTGTCTAGACAGGCTGCAGACCACTCTTCACACACAGGTGACATGATAAGTTTCTTGGCCTTTTCCTTGTCTGGATGATGGGTCTCATATGTTACGAGTCCCATCTTCTGGACCACGGTATACAGACCTTGCCACTTTGCCAGGAGCTTGTTTGATGAGTTGGGGAGCAAAAGTAGCACCTTCTGCCCAGGCTGGAACTGCCGTAATCTTGCATGCTGATCTTGCTTCTGTGCTTGCTGTTTCACCTGCAAGTTCTCTCTTGCTTGTTCCCGGTACTGCTCCAGACGGTCTCTCATTTCCAGCACATACTGCACAATGCCTCTCTCTTCGGTCTTGGCTGCAAAACCTTCCTGCCAGCTCTTTCTCAGCAGGTCCAGTGGTCCTTGAACTTGCCACCCGTAGAGAAGCTCAAATGGAGAAAAAACAGTTGAAGCTTGAGGAACTCTATAAGTGTGTAAATGTGCGTTTTTAGGCCAGTGCTGCTGCCTCAGCAGTGACAATCGGGTGCTTTGTCACAGTTGTTCACTCACAAACAGCGAGCATTGGAGGTGGAAGCCCTTACATTTTGTGGGATCACGATTGAATTTCTCTGGAAACACTAATGGAGGCGTTACAGACATGTGCACTATGGTGGCAGTGGCAGGTGTAGTGGTGGTCGAGGTGGAAGCACAAGAAGTATGTAGGTTTTGGAGGGCCTTTTCCCAATTCCTCCGTGATGGAAGATAAATGATTCAGCTGCTGCTGATGAGCCACAAACCGACTGGCAGATAGGGTGGCACACAGGTGAGAGATAGCCACTGGATCCTATAGTGGCAAGGTCTTCTGTAATGATTCGTCACTCTGCGTTGGAACCATACGCAGGATTTATTAGTAGACATGGTCAAACAGGCAGAGGTAATACAGGGACAAAGCAGTGTCAGAGAGCAGGCAAAAAACATCAGTCAGTCTGGTCAGTAAACAGGCGAATAGTAAAGACAGGCTGCAAACCATCACAGTCAACTAGTCCAAAGCAGTAATCCAGAAGGCAGGCAGCAGAGTAGCATAAACATTAAACAGATAAAGGTCACAGTAAATCAACAGTAAATCAGACAGATAAAGTGAACTCACAGAATTGCAAACTGTAGTAATACCTTGCAAAGTATGTGTGTGACAAGGTGACTTAAATAGAGCAGGTAACGAGTCTCAGCTGAGTGACACAATCAGAACCAGGAACAGGGATTTTGGAAAATGTAGTGAATAGAGAAAACTCAAGTCAATATTCGAGTGAAGGTGCCCACAGCGTTTACACAGCGTTTGTCTCCATGACAGTAACATTTAAAATGTTATTTAAAACAATATTGTTTTTCCCACTGAAATGAGGGTTAAAGGGAAGATAGATAGATAGATAGATAGATAGATAGATAGATAGATAGATAGATAGATAGATAGATAGATGAACCAAATCCAACAGGAGTAACTGTGGACACAAAGGAAGGCTGTCTGAAAGGGATGTCCAGGTGCTAACCCAGATTGTATCCAAAAAAAAGCTGCCTAACTCACTGCAGAATTAAATTTGCACCTCAGCTGTCCTCTTTCCACCAAAACTGTTTGTCAGAAGCTCCACAGGGTCAGTATACATGGCCGGGATGCTATAGCCAAACCTATTTGGGTTGTAATATCATGGCATTCCCTAGGCCCAATACTTGTGCTAGATGGGCGTGTCACTGCCAAGGGCTACCGAACAATTCTGGAGTATCATGTGCACCCTATGGTTCAAACATTGTATCCTGAAGGCAGTGCCATGTATCTGGATGATAATGCACCAATACAAACAGCAAGAGTGGTTTGATGAACATAAAAGTTGAACATCTTGGCCTACACAGTCACCAGATCTAAATATTATTGAGCCACTTTGAGGTGTTTTGGAGGAGCGAGTCAGGAAACATTTTCCTCCACCAGTATCACATAGTGACCTGGCCACTTTTCTGCGGGAAGAATGGCTCAAAAGCCCTCTAGCCACTGTGCAGGACTTGTATCTGTCATTCCCAAAATGAGTTTATGCTGTATTGGCCATACACCATACTAATGAATTATGTATTATGTATAAAATTGTGGTGAAATGGGTGTTGTTTAAGGCACTTTCGTCTGTCCAATTGGGGATCAGGGCGTGTAGATACGCGTTGGTTTAAATTGCCCGGAAGCAGGTCAGTGTTGCATGTCCGCCGTTTCCCGGTGGTTGGTGGCAACAGAGGATGCAGTTATTAGCGTGTGGCCAATTGGGTTTTATTTCAAGCTCCTATTTGCCAGTATGGTGAGTCTCAAACATACAGCTAAATGCCATATGCATAGCTTATGGAGCTAATGGTAGTGGTTTTGTTGTAAAACGTTTTCAGCATTCGCACAGTCTGTGTGGGTTCGCATTTATCCGTGAGGTGAGTGGCAAGTGTGCGCTGGAATGCTATGTGTAGCTTTGTTGCTAAGGTTATGCGTGCTCTTTGTTTTTAGTGGTCTGGGGCTCAATATTTCAGCGTTTTTGAGCTGGTATGTGACAGACTGCTTCCCTTCAGGTATGTTTAGTGCGGTTTAATGCGTTGTGGACTGTTTGGCAACTAAATTGTTTGCTGTGATAACTCTTCCTCCAGCACTCTGTGTGGTAACCATTATATTTGGTGCTCGTATTGGCTTGGCGAATGTTGGAGTGGGGACGGCAACATTTACTAACGCATGCAACAGGCTGAGGAGACATCCGGCTGTGTGCTTAATTGAGAGCGCTGTACTGGACTACGCTGCTGTTTTGTTCCGGGGTTATTTTTGTGTGGTGCTTAT
>JBAJNP010001179.1:54671-67101 GCA_036877545.1 Yasuhikotakia modesta
TTGCAAAAACACATTTAATTTAGATTATAAAACAAAACAAAAAATGTATTTTAAGAAAAGGTAGAATAACAACCGTATTACTGTCCGCTCTTTCTCATAACATACATTTTTAAGATATATGTAAGATGTAAGAACTTTGTGAAAATGTGAACTTTGTCATTGTTTGTGCGGTAGCTTTAGAGCACCGTGGCTTTACATAGGCAATTAAGGATAGGGCTACACTTTTTAAGGATAGGGCTGAACCAATTGTTTAAATTCATTAACTGGGACGCTGCATCGTTAATTTCCTGCTATGAGCAGAAAGAATTAAATCAGGACTGAGGCCCCAGTCTACAGCCTTTGTACAACCCTTAAAACACCTTAACGCTCTTAACGCTGTCTTTAATATAACGTGTAAATTCCAGTGGGGAATATATATATATATATATATAACATTTTTGTTAAATGCAGGGGTTTGGGGATTGCCTTAAATTAGACGCATGAGATAAACGATGCTGTTAAGAGAAATTCAGAGAGTTCCCTGTTGTTTACAAGAGCTGATTACGACTTCAACAAAAATGTGTCGACTACAGAACCACTGATGTCAAATAAACAACACGCAAGCCAAAATAGAGACCTCGGGGGCCTCAAGGTGAAGACAACCGCTTCTGATCGCTTTCAGTTTGGAGACCAATATTAAACCATATGCGGGAAATATGCTTCAATTTTGAGTCACCTGTAGCACGATACGCTAGCTACTAAGACAAAACGATTTATCAATAAAAGAAACGCTATTGACTTTGTGTTGGTTTTCATACTGCATACCTAAACTGTGACACCGTAAGGTCTCACATAGTGATTAAGCATTCGTGATGCGATACGTTTTAGATTAGAAAATGGTTAGATTAGATCAATGCTGACGCTTTTTGAATAGTCCTATTAATTGCTTCCTTTTCAAAGTTTTCGTGTTTCACAAATGTCACTAAAATTCCATGCCTATCATTTCGTATTTACAAACAGCTCGACAAAATAACCCCACAGTATGTGGATGGTGTTCAAGAAGTGGGTATTTATATGTAGGTATACTGTAGCATAAAGTAAGAAACACTGTAACGTAAAGTGTGTATTAATTTAGCTAAATTTAGTAAATGCATGTTTTATGGCACTATTATATTAACCTTTAGCATTTAATGCTTTGTCCAAAAGATGAATCAATGAATAAAATTGCAAAAATTACCTTAAGGATATTTGGGTGATTCAATCTCTCCATCAAAGTCATTTCTTTGACAATTTTAAAGGAAGCAAGTTTGTAGCAGTCTTTAGAGGAGGCATATTTCTTCACACAATTCTCCATATCGTGCCCCCCCAAATCGACTGATTTTAGTGCGACAGAGAAGCTGCTGTTCAAAGCTGCTTTATACACCGCCTTCGTGTACCCAGAACCTAAATAGTGAACGTTGGTCACATTATCAATGCTACCGCAGCCGAGCATCAGTTCATGTGGAGTCTCCCGTTGTGATTTTGCTGCTATAGATACAGCGGGAGCAGGTTGAGACTGATCGGCGGCGTTCTGGTGATTAGGTTTTTTCCCAATTACTTTGTATGATTCCCAGTCTCTGCCTGGCTCCAAGTCCATGAGTCGCCTGCGCTCCAGCGGTCGAGCGGCGTCTCCGGTGCCGTCCCAGTGCGCCCGTCTTTGGCGATAGCGAAGCACCTCGTCCAACCTCTCGCGTATCTGCAGCTGGAGCTCCGACACTCTCTCGATTACCGTAGTGGGTTCGCGCTTTGTTTCGGTGGGTGTAAGATCGTCGGCGTGGAGCCGGACAGAAGCGTCCACTTCGGGCTGCTGTTTGTCGTGAAAGTAGCGATGCGCCCGTTCGCCGTGTTGTTCGAATCCGGGAATGAATAAAAAATTCATCAGTGTGCCCATGAGAAACGAAAGACAGAAACCAGCCGCTACCACCATTTTTCTCCGTTTCATTTTGTTGCTTATTATTATTAGTAAAAAATATATGTTTCCCCTTCCAGCCTTCTTCGCCTACCAGCCTGGCAGCTGCAGGCAGTCTGGCCGTGCGGCGGTGTAGTATTGTGCAGCGTAAAGTGTTCAGGATAACGAGGGAAGTCTATGATGCTGAGCGAAGGATGGATGCGGAAAGTCGTATGTTCATGTCTTCATCTTGCAGTTATGATTAATGCCGTCTCGCTGATTTAAGATCCACCCCCATATAAGGCTGATCATGGTGACACTTGCCTCCCAGAGCGTTGCGTGTGCTCTCTGTGAACTGGGGTCTACTTTGGCACACCCGCACCAAGCCTCGAAGTTGCTCGGGCGAAGCTGACGTCACTTTGATTGACAGCTAACTCGGCCTGCTGCTTGGAAAAAACTGTAGTTCCGGCTTAAGATCTCGCTGGCTTGAATGTGAAGGGAAAGCAACGTCTTGCACTACATTACCCTACATTCATAGCTCCGGTAGCGGCTTCTGAATCTGCCGGCCGGTTCTATGGATTCGTTGAATTAAAGGCTTTACCTTTCTGATACTTAATAAGTTCTTATCCTTAGTTGGTGTTATTATATTGTGCCATAAATAAAATATATATTAAAAATGTTTTTATTCGTAAATTGTATAATTAAGAATGGTTGTAAATTGTTAGAATTTCTTAAATAAGGTATTTTGATTTCACCATTCGAATATAAAAATTGTTAATGCACAGCTGGTGTCTATGTTCCTATTAAATCCATGTATGTTGTTATTTAGGCGTGGTATTTATCGGATCTTTTGGAAAATGTATTAACATACTGAAAAGATTTTGCATTATTTCACGTCAAACTGATAGCATCTTTGGTATGCATGACAACTACTAACAGTGCATGACCGCTAACTTAATGTTTCAAGTGAGTATTTAATTCAGTGCTGAACTCATAGTGTGGTCTATTCCACTTTGGATTTAGATTCGCAAGTGCGTGGTGCCTTTAGGAAAGAAAAATGTGCATAATTATGTCTCCAGGGTCGGATAAGTAAAATTTTAATGAAAAACAGACATGGGCAAAAGGTTTGGAAAAACTGGCTTTGTTAAACTCGCACGAGATAAACGCATTGCTTATTTGCAAACTACATGTATTTCTACATTCGTGTTTGTCTCTGAATGTGTAAACTATACCTCGCAAAACTCCAACAGCCAACAGTTTGTTGTTCTCGAAGTAAATCACACGGCAAAGAGCTTACGACACGAGCAGTCTTTACGATGCATTGCATGTATGCATTATGCAATCGTACGGGCCAGGGTTCCCAAATACTGCCTGCCAGGAATGATGTAAGCCCGATTGCCAAGAAGACACACACGGCAATCCATCAAGCACGCATTACCATGCTGTTAGTAACTAATTAACAAATACAATCAACATGGAAACTACAGCAATAACATTGGAGCAGCGGGGGCCCTGCTTCAAGGCAGCCAGGGGTGGGTTTCTAATTTTACGACTACTTTTATTTATAGCACTAATTAAGCTAACGTAATTAGGTGATGTTAGTCTAAATGTAATGAGCAAAACATAAATGGAGTTAAATGGTGGGTGTTTCTGATTGGTTTGGTGTGGCTTAAATTCGTGACATCAAGTTTAGCATTATTAACAAAAGCATTATTAGTTAAAATAGGTTTAAAGACACAACACGTCTATGTCGTTTTAACTATATGAAATAATAAAAAACATTTTGTTTTCAGTGTCGTTTCGGCAAATAAAGTCATCATAGATTCGATGAAATAAACATACACCACGGAAAGGGAAAGTTAGCTCCATCTTCTGGACGCTGTAATAATAATAATAATAATAATAATAATAATAATAATAATAATAATAATAATAATAATGGTTTGATTAAGTACCAATGTGACAATGCCATAAATATAGTGTGGTGAAATGGGTGTTGTTTAAGGCACTTTCGTCTGTCCAATTGGGGATCGGGGCGTGTAGATACGATAATTTTTGGTTTAAATTGCCCGGAAGCAGGTCAGTGTTGCATGTCCGCCGTTTCCCGGTGGTTGGTGGCAACAGAGGACGCAGTTATTAGTGTGTGGCCAATTGGGTTTTTTTTTTCAAGCTCCTATTTGCCGGTACGGTGAGTCTCAAACATACAGCTAAATGCCATATGCATAACTTCAGAGCGAATGGTAGTGGTTTTGTTGTAGCGGTGCGCAACGTTTTCGGCGTTCGCACGGTCTGTGTGGGTTCGCATTTATCCGTGAGATGAGTGGCAAGTGCGCGCTGGAATGCTATATATAGCTTTGTTGCTAATGTTACGCGTGCTCTTTGTTTTAGTGGTCTGGGGCTCAATATTTCAGCGTTTGTGAGCTGGTATGTGACAGACTGCTTCCCTTCAGGTTTGTTTAGTGCGGTTTAATGCGTTGTGGACTGTTTGGCAAGTAAATTGTTTGCTGTGATAACTCTTCCTCCAGCACTCTGTGTGGTAACCATTATATTTGGTGCTCGTATTGGCTTGGCGGATGTTGGAGTATGGACGGCAATATTTACTAACACATGCAACAGGCTGAGGAGACATCCGGCTGTGTGCTTAATTGAGAGCGCTGTACTGGACTACGCTGCTGTTTTGTTCCGGGGTTATTTTTGTGTGGTGCTTATTGCTATTGTGTTTGTTTTTTGCTTTGTTTCGTTGCTTGTCAGTCTATTTTGTATTGGTTAAGTTATTTTGTGTTTGTTTGATCTAATGTGAAGATTGGTTTATTTCAGTTTGCAATTWGTGGAATCATTTCTTTTTGTGTTTTCAGTTATTGAGGTCTAGTGTTTTATATTTGTGATAATGTTATATTCCTTCTGCTGTGAATAAGAGTGTGTGTGTGTGTGTGTGTGTGTGTGTGTGTGAAGTGTAATTCTTTTGTGTTTGTGTACAGGTGTGGCCTGGAGCCAGGGAGGCTGATCTTTCCTTTTTTTTTTTTTTTTTTTTTTTTCCCTGGGTTGTAGTGCTTCCACCGTGTGCTGTGCAGTCACCAACAGTAACTTCACGGGTATTTAGTGTGTGTGTGTGTGACGTGTGTACTGACGGTGTGTGATCACTGAGATTCACTATCTCCCTTCCCTGTGCTGATTAGCTGCAGCCTTGTATTGAGTAGATGTCATTTTGCATTTTAAGAGAGTGCTCTCTCTTGGCTAAATAAAATTTATATTTTTATACCCCTGTCTCTTGCTCTGTTCATGTAGCACAAACTTGTGGCAATTCCGAGGTTGGCAATTCAATTGGGTAATTCCGAGGTTGGTTAATAGTTCCCTGGGTGGAATTCCCAGGGTGGCGTAGTCGCTATGCATGACTTGGACTCAAGCAGAGAGAGGCACAATGTTATCCACATGCATGATAATGGCTCGTTAATATACGGAGGTGGTCATGTCATTATCACTAGCACTGAAAAGTAGCGTTACTAAACGCTAACACATCTAAAACATCAAAGTCAAGTTTATAAAAATGTTTAATAGATTATTTTTTAAAAATGACTAATCTGAATGCACAAAAAAGGTGCTGACAAAAATATAGTATAGTGTCGAGTTGTAATATAGTATAGTGGTCCAGTAATGAGAAGTAGGCTACACTATGAAGTGACAGAAATAGGGTACAGAAGTGCTACTTTTCCTCTCATCATTGTTGCAGATGTGACTTAATATTTGAGTCCATTAGCATTGCAAAACTCGGTCATCTCTGCCGATGGAGACCCAGTTTTTCTCCGTGGAGCCAACGCGCATTAATCTGACTCATTTTAATGCAAAGACTTTGTGCTCTCGCAGAAACAACCTGTGTAGTGCTTCTGGTAACATTTAAAACGTATGTTTGCATATCAGTTCGTTTAAAGGGACTGTAGGTGTGGAGCGTTTTCCGGATTGACTGGAGTTGCGGCTTTGTATTCAAGCTAGCAAACCATATGCAGGCATAAATCTGTGTGAAGGTTTGAAGTATCTAAAGAAAGAGGCATATGTCAAGTCTCAAGATAATGTCTAACTTTAACAGCTTAGTTAAAACTTTACTTTCCCTCAAATTTTTCAAGTTGTAAGACCCATTTTATATTTTAAACGGTATGTAATGTTTTTATCTGATAAATGCCTGCATCGGGGCCTATCAAACTTTGTCCGTAAACAGACAACATTTAAACCATGCAAAAAGCAGAAACGCTAGCATTTTGAAAGTAGGTATATCTAGTTTGCAAAAAGCAAACGTGAAGTCAGCTGATTATGTGTTCATCATAAAATATGCTGAGCAGTGTCTTGTGAATATCCAGAGAGCCTTTCTGGATTACCTTAACACTATTTCTTTTTTGCTTTTAGAAAACAGACATTGATTTCGTCCTCTTTTTACCACTCAGGGCCAAAACAAATATCAAAGAACAAAAATTGTATGATTCATAGACATGTTATTCATAGACGAATATGTGCATATTCATGTTATATGTATAAAAGATTGTTGTATTATATACTATGTTTATATGTTGAGGTATTTATATTAAATGTTTCTAGGGTCACACGAACTATGCTATATGAAAATTTGCAGTTGTGCGCAGACTATTTTCTTCTAAAATCTGGGTAATTACGTCGTTTTTTGCAGGGTTGATTTAGAGGTGAAATGAGTCAGATTCCAAGATGAGATTTATGGACCTGCAAAACTGTTCATTATTTTTATGCTGTCAGGCGATATGTATGGTAGCACGTTATATACATGTATAACGTGCTACCATACATATCACCTCACTGTGGTTTAATGAGTCAGAACTCCATATGACCTGCAATCGGTCTTTAATGTGGTGTTGCACCCTTCATTTCAGACTTTTAACAACAATGCATACTCTAACATTCAGGAGAACGCTTTAAGTAAATTTGGTAAGATTGTTTTCAAGTGCCCAAGAAGAGGAAGGGAAAGGAACCGTCTCTAAGCATGTCTTCAAAGCTGCATTCAGATGTTTTAAATCAGGACTGTCTAATAAAGAGGTTAGCTCAGGTCATTGTATCAGCACACGGTATTGCTTCTCTATGGCAGTGAGGCAGAAAATTGGATGATGCTTCATCTCTGCTCCCTTCCACTCTACAGTTAATCGGGAACCATCCTGCCAGTCCTTGTGGTTTTCCAGTCATATTCTGGGAAGGGGCCACAATCTCAGAAGATCTTGGATGTTTTTCCCTTTTTTCTTTTTCTTCACCGTGAGGCACAGCTCAATGGGTAAACAGAACGCATTGAAGTAGAACAGAAATGCATAATGTGTATGCCAAATTATTTCAGTTGTGTATACACAACATCAAAACAACAGACACACAGATTAGCAGTATATAGGGCATACAAAGCTTTGGGAAAACCTTTATGGTTATTTTCCACAGGCAACATCCTGTGTTTTAATACAACCTGTGTTTTAATACAACAATACATTAACTGTTTTAATACAAGCCATACCAAGAGGTATGCAAACAATAGCAACACTGATGACAGCAAAAATACATTTTACTTAATAAAAACAAAGCAAATAGAACCATTCCACACAGACTTTTAAATTTTAAAGGTAGGTTTACACCATGGTAGTTTACGATGATTGAAAAAATTATGGTATAACATTATTTTGTTATTGCATTAATTTTTATTACTTATTATAGTCAAAATTACTGTATTAAATTACGAGAATCACAATAGAATCGTTTCAAATACATATAACTAACAAAATGTGCCTGATTGTCAAAAAACAATTTAATAGCCAATGCTCATTCTTTTTAATTTTTGGATGAACTGTGACGTAAACATGTTTTCTTTGAAATCCTTCCTTGACAAATTCTGGGCGTGGCTACTTTAGATAACAGGTCACTGTCCAACATGTGGCTTCTCTGAAACATTATCATTCAACAAAGATACTTAGAGATTTTACACTGCACACAGCCATCTGTTCTTGCCACTGACAGACTGCCATGTAGCCACTTTAGATGGCAGGATTATTGGGCTGTGACTGCCATGGCAGGATGCTCAGGGAACCGCGGGGGTCTGTATTCTGCAGCCCAGGGAACTTGATCATAGGGGAATCACCGCAATGACCATCAGCCTGCAGCGACAGAATGGGCGCCTGGGGAGCAACAGCTCACAATGGGGCCTCTCAGCACCCAGACAGTAACAGAGAATGAATGAGGAGAAGATGGTGGGCAGTAGGACGGGAGGGAAAGTAATATTGTTGCACAGATGTCCCGGGAGAAGGTATTCAGTCAGTGCACCTGTAGGTCATCATGCAGGTTAGAAGAGTGAAATACAGATAAGACCAAGGCACTGATTTCTCATGAAATTTGATGATTTAGCATATCTTTGGCAGCTCATTATAGCAAAACTGTCTTTATCAAAACAATGAAATCCTAACCTAGCCTAAATTAAACTAATGGGCTTTTCGAAAATTGGGCAAAATATTATGAAACTGTCCAGTTAAAAATATATAATTAAAAAAAATGTATTTAAAAAAGTAGTAATTTGTGTTAATTTAGTTAGCACAAACTTAACCATATGAATGTAATAATAAGAAAGATACTATTAGTTTTTTTTAACATTTTGCTCTGATGTTGTGGACAATAAAGAATACATATTTAATGTATATTAACATATTTAACAGTAAACAAATTGTACTTTTATTGGTATATTAGCCAAAATATTCAATAAACAAAAAGGACAGGGAATGTGTAGAACCTGAATGGCTTGCTAGTGAATAAATGGCTTGCTAGTTAATAATCAAACAAAGGAAAACAATATTTTATGCTACACTGCTATATATTAAGAGAAATAGTAAATTACTGGAAAAGCTGTACCATTTTCAAAACATCTAAACTACTGTCACACATCTAAAGGCTGCAGTTACATTAGCATCACTTATTCATTTAATTACTCCCCATTCACACGTCTTTTTTTCTAAACAGTTTGTGCATGTTTTAACAATGATGCCCATATTTATGGTAAAACTTTCTCTGGAAGATCCATAAAGCAGACAAGTCCTGTAAAATGAACGAGAGCAGACCGCATCGGGTCTGAATTCCATAGGTTTGGACCTCGCTTAAGATGTCTGAATCTGGTGCTACAATCTGTTCTCTGAACATCTGGCTGCAACATGCCATGCAGATGAGACTAAGTCAGCATACTGTTAAACCACCTATCATGACCCTCCTCCACCCACTCTCCCTCAGTTCCATCATGCCTACCATTAAGCCATACTAAGCACATGATGATCCTAGACTGGACTCTGTACATGACTGGTGCCAGAGCTGAGCTCAGTTTACACTGACAAGGCTGAGGGGTCTCTCTCACTCTCTAAGTGCATGTGATGAAGGCTCCCTGCTGCGGGGGCTCTGCTTCCATATCGGACGGCGCCACAGACTGCAGAGACCAAAATGCACAGACAGCCCTTATGACACACACATGCACACTAATATAAACACATGCACGCCCATAGACAATCAAAATCCAAACATCTATCATCACAAGCACAAACACACATGTAGTGTCTGTGTATTACCCTGCTATTTTTCTGCTATTGAGTTAATAAAAATAATAATTTAGGTCCATTGTATACAGTACTGTGTTTCACAAAGAGTTACTGGCCCCATTTAAAAATTATGCATGCTGACCCTCATGCATCTACAGTAGAATCTTGACTCTTATATGTTGTATTTTTAAAAGGTTGGTGAAGTGTTTTTGACAACCCGTGTGCTTTGTGAACGTCTTGTTGGGCTAGTACTGCGGGGCTTTGGCCAGGCAAGGGCCCCCAAAGCCTTAGGAGGCTTCCAAAAGATGGTAAACAGGTCTCTTTATGCATTTGCACAAGTTACATAAGATAAAGATAACACAATATAACATAAGTGTGATCTGAGCATGTCTATGGATTGGAACTGCAGATAGCAGGTGGGTATGGCCGACAAAGGAAGGTAGTCTATGTCCAGGCAATAGACATAGATGGATGTGGCACAGCTGGGAACTAGAGTAGGGGCAAGACATGGTTTGGAATAGAAGGAATTAGAGGATCTGTTAGACTCCATAAGGGGCTCAATTACAGTGTCCCCTGTATCCAATACCCAGGGAGGTGAAATTACATGCTCTGACTGGGTACAGTGGCTCAGTGCTGGGGGTGAGCAGTGATGGAATGGTACCGACCCAGAAAGGGTCATGTCTGTCAGATGACCACTGTAGCATACGTTACAATAAACTACACATTTCTATACATGGAGTCCGTAATTGACTGTACATCTTTATTGCATAAACAGAAAAAAATCAATTTGGATCAGTGGATTTTCTGAATAAGGTATTTACATGAAATAGAAACAATATAGGTATAAGCAACCCTGAGATTTCTAGTATACCAGTAAACCAGTATATTGATTATTGAATATGAAACTTTAATAGGTTTCCAGAATCAGGGGAATACATTTACATGACACATACTGGAACAACGAGAATAAGGCAAAATTTCCAGAGCAATTAGTATTTGCGTCTGCATGTAAACATGCTTATTGTACATCAGGAAGAGATTTAGTCCTTCACTACGATTATATCTAAAATGAATAAAAGTGAGTTATGAATGAAACCAGGCTTACACACACAAATGCGCGCACACACACACACACTTTCCCCTCTCATTACTGTCCCTGCTGTATAAATACAAAGGTGATTTTCTTTTCAGGTTTTCCGGGAACCACTGTAAAGATGTGACAGGACTCATCCTGCGTCCCCTCCGAGCCAGCTAAGTGGAAACACGCTTAGAATTTGGTCGGCATGGACACACACTCCAGATGCCTGCAAATAAAACCACAAATCCTGTTCAATTCAAAGGGGAGAACTGGGGAAAGGCTTGTGTGCATTTATAAGTGATAGGGTGTGTTTGTCTTAAGCACCAGTTAAACATCTGATTAACATTTCAGATGTGTTTAATTTTACTTTAATATATAATGAGACGTGAAGGAACTGTAAGAAACTACAGTCTGCCTCTAAACAGATTCCAAGATAAAATAAATAATGAAAATAATGATAAAATAAAAGAATTATTTATCATAGAGACTTATATTTTTGTAATCATAGAATTAACAGTAATCCTGTTAATATAAGGAGGCCTCAGAGAGAGAGAGAAACTTCATAAATCAACTTTGATCAAAGGGATACGTAACTGTAATACACATTCAGGTAAACATTTGGTCAGTCGACAACATCACCCGACCATTTGGGTGATCACCGTTAACAATAGTCATTCTGTGGGAACCGAGAGCAATCTCCCTTACCACAGCACTTAATTTACATTCAAAGTAAATGTCAATATACATGGGGGGCTAGAGACAGTCTACCCAACAGTATAAAATGTTAATCTTTTAAACATTCGTTGTTCATTCTGACTCCGCTGAACCCTGAGTGCTTCATGTACTTTGATACTGCAACACCGCAATAAACTATTCGTTCGTTGAAACCTTCAACGTGCATCTCATTCTACTTTCATTTCTTATATTATATGAGCGATTATATGAGCTCTTATGTGGGTAAGTGTTCAAAAGCAGGACTCAAAACAGAGGGATATGGAAGCATTTATTTGAATAGTCCATCCAGCACATACACCAACTGACCATTGTTTACATGTGTGAAGTGTCAGCAGTGATTCTAGTGATGAAATACAGTTTAACATATTCTCAGTGCTGTATAAAATTATATCCTGTCTCATATATCGCAAGTGAATTTCGTGACTGCTGGGGAAAATGATATTCAGCATTTTTTCTTTCATAATGAAAACTGAAACAAAACGTCTCAGGTTACGTATGTAACCCTGGTTCCCTGAAGGAACGCCATCAGCTTTTATGTACTCTTATGTACTTTTGTGATACAGGTGTCTAATCACAAATTGGGGGGCGTGTCGACCGAAGAGCCAGGAGTAGCTCAAGTATCAAGGCCATAATGCCTAATGAAAGTTAAGGGAGTGGACCATCCGGCAGCGTCACAGATGTCCTGAATTGGGACACCTGCATAGAAGGCCTTGGAGGCTGCCATACCCTGAGTAGAACCTTAGGAGGGGGGGGTACAAGAGGACTCAAAAGTGATGCGAATCGCATCAGAAATCCAATGACTTAGAGTCTGCTTGGTAGCGGAAGGTCCGTGCTTAGGATTCCCAAAGCAAACAAAAAGTTGGTCAGTTTTTCTCCACAGGGCAGTTCTGTGGACATAAGCATCCAGTGCTCGCACTGGACACATATGGTTTAGCTTCTCCTGGTTATGCTCCCTGAAGGGGCAAAAGGCTTGAAGTACGACTGGCCGTAGTATTGTAGAAGGTACTTTCGAGACAAAGCCTTGTCTCGGGTATAGAAAGGCTTTGACGAAACCGGGGGCAAAGTCTAAAAAGGAAGGCGCTACAGAGAGAGCCTGAAGGTCACCCACCCTCCTCAGAGAAGTGATGGCCAACAGGAACACCGTCTTAACTG